>CAUYSK010004650.1:0-69531 GCA_963575035.1 Avahi laniger | reverse complement strand
ATCCAAAGTGAGGCACCAAAAGAGCTGAAGAACGGGATCCATTTGTACTCGCCATCAAACTGGTACTAACTGATCAACACTAGGGTGATCACATGGCAGAAATATTCTCCAGGGATTAGGGGGATGGAGGGGCAAATCTACAACTAAAGGACATGGGGAGCACTAAAGGGAGCGAAAGGCACGCCTTTAACCTGCATTTGGGTGAGACAAAGACATAAAGTGTAACTAGAATGTTTGTACCCTCACAATACCTTGAAATAATAATAATAAAAAAAAGTACTATAAAATAAAAAGTGTAACTACTGTAACTTATCTTCACTGATAAATGGTTTAGCACAGCTCTACAACTAATTATTGATGATGTTTATACTTAGTTTAGTATGTAGGGAAATATTGCTGGACATGATCATAAAGATGTTAGGAAGTTGATTAACATTTAATCAAATATAAGACTCTTCTTCATGATCTCTGAAAAGTCAGATGGTCTTCTGGAATATATTGGAATATATCAGTTGATGGGGAATTTATGATATTCAAAGACAATGAATTCCTTTAATGGATAATTAAAGTCTTTCAACAAAAAATTGCTGCACTGTAAATTCAACTGATTACTAATAGTACCATACACTTAAGCAGTGATTGCATACTCCTGTTTGTTCTAAAGTTGTAGAATATTATGTATGTGTATTAGAAAATACACAAAAGAGGAATTTACAAAGTATGAAATAAAATACATTTAAGTGAAAATTCTAAGATTCTAAGTTCTATGTCTCACTTGCATCCTGCTTTGATCTTACTGCACTTGATCAATGGCATATACAATAGTCCTCTGTAACCAGAAAGCTTCTCATTTGTTTATCGATATTGCCTCTTTGGCTTTTAGGTTTTTTGTATAATTACTATTTGGTTTGCTGTTCCACAGCCATGCCATGAAGTAGTGTTATCAATAATTATTTGATCTTGTGTATCCTACAGGAAAATCGTCTAATCAAACAATAGCCAAAGTCAGTTTATACATATGTTGGTTTTAATCTGGGAGTAGTCATAGCTCCTTGTGTCTCTTGAGTGGGTAAAAAAAAAAATCAAATGACTTTATATACACCACTAAAATGTGAAGAACAAATAGTTCCTTATGAAATTAAAACATCTAGGATTCTTTTTCTCCCTTCCCCAGTTTACACACGCGTGTGCACACACACACACGCGCACGCGCGAATTCTAAACCTAAGAGTTCTAGGTTTTCATGTGTGAAGCCTTATGTAGTATTCTGATTATTTTCCCATGCACAGAAGCTATTTTTCCACACTAATGGCTTTTGGAACAAATGGATATAAATAAATAAAGCATATAAATGAAGTTCACATATAAAATTTTATATCTCTTGCTCCTCAAATAAATTTTTTGACGAGTTACCATCTATCTACTAAGTTCTGGACTCGTTTTGCTCTTTAGGGAAATGGCACAAGGCCTTCTTGAATGTTAGATTATGCATTGGGATCTCTGATTTAGTGGAACAGTGTGTAAAAATCTCTCATAATCAGAACACTCCCTATTGGCTCCACATCTGAAGATCCCCAAGAGTGCCGTTTGTCCCAGAGAACATCTGGAGTAGATTATATGCAGTTAATTGGCTCCAGGTCGAGCTTGTTACAGACAGTAGCATGCAGTACAACCTATGCAATCCACTAAATCCACCCACTTTGGGTTAAATCACACCTACTTCTCTCCATAATTCCTCCCAGATGTAGGACACACACACTTATATGTGCACAAAACACACACACACAAACACACACTGGAAGATAGCAAAATATCAATAGTTTAGTGCAGAGGTTGTTGGCAAGACATTTAACCCATAAATTATCTCAATTAAAAGATTATTGAATTCAAAGGATAGTTGGGAAGAAAAACAAAGAATCAGGAGAAGCAGATTGTAGGGAGTGACTGTTTTATAGTAGAAAAATATTTAAGGTTTTGAAAAGAAGTTATAGCAGTTTTAGGATTTTTGCTTTGTTTTATTCCTCCCCCTTAGTATATGTTGCAGCACGTGTAGGCACTTATCAGAATATGGTACTAGTAAAGAAAGCAGTGCTTTGATTTTTTAACTTATTTAACAATATTAATGAGTTGGGTTACAAGAAACAGTATGACTACTGTTCATTGAAAACCAAAACATCAATCTTCTTAACTTACGATGTTGGAGGCACAGGGCATGTCTTAGCGATTAATGACCAGTTGGAGGAGTAGATATCTCAATACATAGCCAAGGGCCATTAACCCCAACTAGTCATTAATTCCCAGGAAATGTCCTGTACTGAGGTCATTATTGCTAATAAAATGCACAGATGGAAAGTTCCCTTTCTTTTGCTTATGTACATAAACATGCATTCCATTATATGCATTGTTATATGTCATTTTAAAAAAACTAATATTTCACATGTCCAGAAGCGCAGAAAAACTAAGCCTAGTGAGAAATTTAATATACTTAGTCTTTACATTCAATTTACCTTTCACTTTTTTCAGAGGGAATGGGTAGGAGGAAGAATACATGTTTGTATGTTGAGGCTGTGGGACTGCTGCAATCAGATACCAGTGTTTTTCTAACATATGGATATAGAGAAAAGTGAATGGAACAGGGAAATGGATTAGAGAAGCACTGATGAATGTGGGTGGGACCAGTACATATGATCGAATATCAAAGGCAGTATGGAGTGATGCATTGTTTTGAGTCATAATATATTAGGTACCAGAAAAGATATGAAGCAAATTTAAGATTTAGCTCAAATTTATCTTTAGTGTCTTCTCTCTTCCACCTTAATAGATTATGCTACACTATTTCTTCCTTTTTATAGCCATCCAACCAAGTCTGTCGTGCTGCCAGCCTTGCTTTTCAGGAACATTTAACCAGGTTTCACTGTTTTCTGGAACTTTTTCTCTTTGTTTTTCATTCTCCTTTCTCTGTACTCCATGAAACTATGATTGTTTTGCTTAAAATTATATTACACTTTGAGCTGTCTTCCATAGTATCTCATAAATAACTCAATTTTAGAATTATTTTATGGTACTTTATTTTGTTTATAATCAGCCAGTTCTTTCAGAAAAGAATCTTATCTATCCTTAATAAATGATTGGGAATTAGGCATGGTGATAATGACTAATCAAAGTATATTACATATATTCAAATATTGCAAATTATATATACATATATAGAAATGTAAATATATAAAACTTGTGATGGTATTTACATAAAAATGGCACATTTTTGAAGAGAATCTATAAGTCAAAGAATACATCTATTTTTTCTAGTGTAAATGACAAACTAAAAAGTTACAAGAATGCATTTCTTGAAAGATTGAGTAATTTAACGCGTAATTCAAATCTAATTTGATAAATATTTTTCTGTAGATCAGCTAAAATGTTTTGCAGCAATAGTACAAACATGTCTTACTACTAGTTTTGAAATAATATAATTTTTAGACTTTATTTCGTATATGTTATATAAAGAACTTTATTGGTATTTTATATTAAAATATGAATAATTGAAATTTTAAAAACTAAAATTTTTATAAGGAACTGCTGATGGTATTAGATCTTTTTGGTCAGAATGATGATCCTGTTGTCTCTCAAATTATTTCTAATTCGGTAAATCAGTCAAGAAATGTCAAGTAAATGTGAATAAAATATGTGATATGTGCCATTAATAATACAATATTTTTTAATCAACTTGATTAGTTGCATATTCAGTATCCTTCTACAAGAAGAATTAAATATTCACTGATTATACACAAAGAATAATTTGTAATCTCTATAGGTATCTTTGAAGGTAATGAAAGTAATTGTGAAAATATAATTTATTAAACATTCATGTCCAACATTTCATGAAGAAAATTAACAAAATTTGAAGTCTATCCTTAAATGCTTATCATGCATAAACATAAATTAATATCCAGTTTGATCTTATTTCACTTTCACAGATTGATCTTCTGAGATTTGAGGTAATTGGTACCTTGATATGCAAAGTCTGTGAGACATTTTAGTACAGTGAAGAGTTGAACTTGCTTAAGAAAAATGCACCTTTTATTAGATCTTTTCTTAAAATTATACTGTATAGCATAAAATGTTTATTTTGAATATTAAATAATTAGAAAATTACTCAAAGTCTAATACTTTTTTATTATGGCTAAAGCTATCACCAAGAAAGTATTGAAATTATTTGAATGACAATTAAAGCAGGTACCATATCCAGAATCCTCCCTGAAGGCCAACATATCTAGTGCTGTGGGCTATTTCCTAGAAAGACAGCAGGAAGCCAATGGAGAAGGAAGAGAAGTCGAAGACTCCATTAGGAGTTGAAAGTCACTTGATTATACCATAATGAAAAGCACCCAAAGACTTGGGTGTGAAGAAGCAGACAACTCCAGCTGAAGTCCTGCCTATATGTTGTTTTGATCCGTCTCCTCCTTGCCATGTGACCTTAGAAGAACTATTTAATTCTGTATCTCTGTGTCCTCATCTTTGAAATGAGATAAATAATTACCTACCCTTCAGTTGTCATTAAAATTAAATAATTTGATCTATGTAAAGCATTTCTTAAAAAGTATTTGGCACATATAAATACTCAATAAGTATTATTTGTAATTTTTATTACTAGTATTAGTTTGAATTATTGTTTTGATTTACTCCATACCTTAAGGAAAACAAGCAAGTCAGCTTATTTATGGCAGCCTAGTTAATAACCACTTCCTCCCCCTTATAGACTCTATTTTACAATTTGTTTTTTTATCAGTGCTGCCTAGTGTGAAATAGTATAAGATGCACGTAAGATTGTATTGTTCCAGTCCTAACATACTGGGGACCCTGACCTGTTCTTATCCAATTTCCCCAATTTAAGTAGTCTTTTAAAATATCTTTAAAGTCAAAAACAAGAGAACTTCCTCAAAATGACAGCTTTTGTCTGTTTCTGTTGGGGGATCTTTCTCTTTGGGGATGATGTGGGGCAACAGTAGGCTTTTACTAGTGCTCTTATCTGATTAAGAAATTCATCAAATTATGTAAAAGTTGGTTCTTCAGACATTTACATTAAAAACAAAAATGAAAAACAACTTTAGTAGAGGAAGAGATGTTAATTAACAAAATAGTTGAATTTCTAGTGGTGTATTCATTTCCACATCTGAGTAATGCCAGCCCCAATTTATTACTCAGTTCTGATTCATTTCCTCTGCAATAATTTTGAAGAGCAAAACAAGAGAGAAGGAAAAATTATTTTTAAAAATCTATATACATTCAGCAAATTATAATTTAGTAAGTCTAGGAAAATCTACCAACTGCTATCTTAATAATCTTATTTTTCTTATTTTTAGATTAAATTAACACTGTTTGAAAGAGAATATTGTTTTCATCATGAATTCTAATAAAGATCAGAGACCAAAGTCCAGAAGCCAAGATTTTCACCTTTTTCATGCTTTGATGATGCTAAGCATGACCACGCTGTTTCTTCCAGTTATTGGAACTTCTAAGCAAAATATTCCACGACTCAAGCTAACCTACAAAGGTAAATATGTAAATATTTTTTATATTGTTTATTAAGATTTTTAATGTCTTTTCCATTACTATCTTTTTTATTTAGAAATGAATATTGCCTTCTGTGAAATGTTTACAATGTAGACATAAATTAATAAAAAATATTATAGAATACAAAAGCCTGATTATTTTTGTGAGGAAAAAGGATGCTAAAACTAGTTAAGTACACTTTTCAGCCCAGCATTTATAAATAATAAATTTGGTCTGAAAATTGTAATCAGTTTTACATTAAAAAAAATAAATCCCTAAAAATAGAAAACTGTTAATTAATTTGACATAACTGCTACTAATTAGTTTATTCCTACTTAGAGAAGATTTTTTAAAACACAGTAAGGTATCTTCAAAAAAATTTTAACACACTAGGGTATCTTTAAGATCTCAAGTATATAAATATTTTATAATAGAAAATAGATGATGTGAAAGGTTTAAAATAAAAAGACATGAAAAAACTATTTAAGGAATAAAATTTGCTAAGCTAATTATTTTTATGTGTTTAAATTAATATAAAGCAAAGTTTATAAGCATCATAGTTAGTCATTTTTGTGTGTGTAGGTCCAGGTTTCATGCCCAGAGATTTTTTAAAATTTTGTTTTCTTTTTTATGATGTATTCTGAGCTTCATTAATACCTCAAGTAATGGTGTATACTATTGACAAATGGGATATAGGGAGAATCAAGCTACTTTATTCTGAACTTGGCAAGTAAAAATTATGCTGGCAATTTTGCTATCCTCTCATCTTTAAGATGACATTTTATAGCCTAATTAATATTACTAATAAAAGCTAATTGGATGTCAAATATAAAAATGGAATTAGCACATTATACCCGTCACGTATTCTATATCTTCGTATTTGTTTGGAATTTATACCTCATGCATGAAAGAGTTGGATAATTTATATTATTTTTTGAATTTTATATACTTATATGTATAAAAGTCATTAAAATTTAAAGTATATTTATTGGTAAACTAGGATGAGATTTTTATCCAAGGACACTGATCTTATTATGATATAATTTATTAATATTTTATTTAATCAATAATTTAAAGCTACAGTTGGGTATCATTTATTTTTTAATTATGGATATATTCAATTTTATATCATTCCCCTAATATTTTCTTGGCTTCAAGTGAACATTAACAGTTATGGTAAGGTATTGGGTACAAATAAAAAACAAAGTCAAGGCTTTTATCCATGTCAGAGTAGCACTGAATTTTATCTTCTACCATAAACAACTATACAACTGGACAAACTACATGAAGCAACCATTTACAGACATTAAGCAATAGGCAGCAGGGATGGGAGAAAGTAATCACCTAAGGGTGAGACTGAGGACTGTGAAAAGTTTGAGGCAAACAGGAAATTTGTGAGCTAGGCCGAGATATTGGAGATTAAAGAGAGATATAGGAGTTTTGACCAATCAGAATTAAAAGACCTTACCAAACACCTTGGGCACTCAGATGTCATGTTGCAAAGATCACATTTTAAGAGCTAGGCTACTGTATTTCTAGAGTAAAGAATACTCCAGCCCTACCTTAAAAAAAAATCTGCTAGTAAAAATACTCAACAATTTCTACAGTAAGAAAACCCAAACAACCATATCCTCAATGATTTAGTATCCATGATGTCCAGATACAACCAAAGTTACTAGATATACAAAGAAACAGGAGAATTTAATGATAAGAAGGAAAACATACAGTTAATATAAACCAAACTTGAGATGGTGCTGATGTTCATGTTATCAGACAAGGAATTTAAAACATCTATTATAAGTATGTTCAAGGATTTAAAAGAAAACGTTATCAAGGGGAATAAATGGGAAATCTCAGCAGAGAAGTGAAAAGTATATAAAAAAAACTAAATGGAAATTATAGGGATGAAAAGTATGTCTGAAATTAAAAATTTAGTATCCACATTGCAGATCAGAGATAGCAGAACAAAGTTTAATAAACCAAAAGGTAGAGAAATAGGTATCATCCCATATAAAGAACTCTTATGGTTTTTCATGTATCAATTTATAATACATTCCATTAAACTAAAGTTATATTTACAAAGCTCTTTGACATAAGCCCTTCTATTCCTTGAGCTTTCTTTGTGACTATCATGTGATAACTTTTTAAGATTTTTAGAAGCCCTATTGTTTAACAAAGAGAATCTTTAAAGCCACACCTTTTATGTTTTGTTATGGGTGTGCCCTATTCCTAAAACCAAAATATAATTTGGATATCTATTGCTGTATAACAAGTCACCATAAAACTCAGTGCGTTAGTAAAAGAATTATAATATCTATCTCAGTTTCTGTGGGTCAAGAATTTGGGAAGGGCTCAACAGGGTGATTTTGGCTCATCCTCTTTAATGTTGTTGTAGTCAGATGATAGCAGGAGTTGCAATAGTAAAGATCTAGAGCATTGGCTGGCTGACATTTCTCTCTTTATGTAATCTCAGGTTATTCTGAAGGAGTCTTTCCACATAAGAAGTTTGGGCTTCCTCAAAACTAGTTCAGGACCTCAAGTGCATGCACGTCATTAAACAAAGAGGAAGCTGTATATTACCTTTTTTGACCTAGCTTCAGAAGTCACATGGCATTACTTCCAGGGTACTCTATTGGTTGAAAAGTGATAAAGCCTCACTCAATTTCAAGAGAAAAGCAAGTCATGTATAGGAGGAGCTGTAGCATGGAAGGTATTGTTGTAGATATCTTTGTAAAATACAATCTGGTACAACTAACTTTTATATAGTCTTTTTATTTATATAAAAGACACTATGCAAATCAGGGTGGAAAGGAAATCATGCTGAAACAGCTTGATAACAATACATAAAAAATGAACTTTGACCAGGCACAGGGTCTCATCTCTGTAATCCTAGCACTTTGGAAGGCTGAGAGGGAAGATTGCTTGAAGCCAGGAGTTCAAGATCAGCCTGAGCAAGAGCAAGACCCCGTCTCTACAAAAAATAGAAAAATCAACCAGGCATGGTGGCATGGACCTGTAGTCCCACCTACTTGGGCGCCTGAAGCAGGAGAAGTGCTTGAGCCCAGGAGTTTGAGGGTGCAGTAAGCTATGATGACACCGCTGCACTCTAGCCTGGGTGACGGAGTAAGACTTTGTCTCAAAAAAAAAAAAAAAAATTGAACCTCTGGCTTCACCCTAAACCCTACACAAAAAATGATTCAAGATGGATGGATCATAGACCTAAAACTAAAAGCTAAAATTCTATTCTAAAGCTTCCAACATAAAACCTAAAATAATATCTTTGCAATCTCAATGTAAGCAAAAATTTCTTAGAACACACAAAAAAATAGCCGTAAATTTTTAAAACTAGATGTCAACAAAATGAAAACAAAATTCTGCCAAAAACATGCTGTTAAGAAAAGGAATAGGAAGAAAAGAAAAAAAGAAAAGTGAAGGGAAGGGAGGGGTAGGGATGGCAAAATAGGGGAAGGGAAGGGAAGGGAAGGGAAAGGAAGGATTAGGCAAGCTATAAAATATTCAGAAAACTTGAATCTATACCTAATGACCTATTGGGTATACTGAACACTATTCTGATGATGGGCACACTAAAAGCTTAACTTAACCATTATAAAAGGTATCCACATAACAAAAACATTTGTACCCCCTTAATATTTTGAAATAAAAAAATAAACAAAAAACTGTATATCTGAACAAAGACTTGAATGCAGAATATAACTCAAATTAATAATTTAAAAGAAAAATAAGTTTATAAAGGGGAAATACTTAAAAACAGACACTTTGCAAGAGAGAAGATATACAAATGACCAAAAGGAACATGAAAAGGCTGGACATCATGTGTTATCAGCTATATACAAATTAATATTACAGTAAAATACTCCTACATATCTATTGGAACAGCTAAAGAAATTGACAATATAGGCAATATTGACAATATTGGCAAATCTGTGAACCAATTTGAGCTTGCAAACATTGCTGATGGGAGAGTATAACTGGATAATTTTGAGTAGTTTTTTGTTCTTGTAGTATTAAATATACACTCGCTATTTATCTGAAGTTCTAAAACAGACAAAACTAATCAATGGTTTAAAAAAATTAGAATAGTTACCTTTGTGGGGAGTCAGGTAGGATTAACTGGGAAGGGTATGAGAGGAAACTTTCTGGGGTTATAAAAATGTTTCCTGTCTTCATAGGGATGTGGATCAGTGAATTGTACAGATTTGTCACAAGTCATCGAATTGCACATATAATAGCCTATATACAAAATTTACCTTCAAAAGTAAAAGAATAGAAAACAAATATTAAAAACCAAACAATAATTCTCAAAAGGATAAGGAAAGTTTAAAACAATGGGATTGAAGAAATAAAAAAAGGAAATTTTATCTGGTTTCTATAGTGTTAATATCACAAAAACATGCAGTGATAAATGGGGACAATGCAAAAAAGAATCACACTTACACATAAACTTTAATAACAGGTAATATTCATGGAGATTCATTATGAGTAAAGCATTAGTATAATGACTGTGTGTGAATTATCTCATTTTACCCTCGCCACCACCCTGTGAGGTGGAGATTATCATCCCCTTTTCTATATATTTGTGGATACTGAGATACTGAGAGATTGAACAATTTGCCTAGGTCACAAAGTAGTTCATGGTTCAACTCCTGGGTGAACCCCAGGCTACATAGAGCCTTGGCTCGTAATTCTGTCTCTCTGACTGTAGACATAAGTATTTCTTCCCTGAGGCACTTACCTATCAGAGTGAATAAACTTATGTAAGCATCATGTTGATATTTGACTAAACATGATTATGTGATTTTCATTGTCAAAATTAAGTGGAGTTGAAGAAGACCACATGTACTACTTTTTGAGTGGCCAAAAGACAGTTACTGACTTTTGTAGGATTTTATGCCCTTAGCTAAACTTATTTTTAAAAAAAGTAGATTGCCATTGTGATAATTTGTCTTCATAATCAAAATTTCATGGAAGAGTGATTCTAAATATTATGTCAGGATGTTCTGTATTTCCAGATCTTATATTATGTGATTATTTCATATATTTTTCCCAACAAACTAGTCTCCTCACAGTGACATCTGCAGTTTATGCTTCAGTGTAAAAATAACTTTTGGAGATGATGTACTTAAATCTCATAATAATGTACACATTTTCTATCTCACAATGATCACTAAGGACCTTGTATGTGTTAGGAATATTTATACCCAGGAATCATTAGTGTCTGTAATGTTATTTGTTTGGAAAACTCCAGAAGATGAGATAAATATAAAACCTCAGTAAGGAACCTGACATGGTGGTGGGCAACTATTGTCCCAGCTACATAGAAGGCTGAAGCTTACATAGGGGTAAGAGTTTGAGGATAGTTTCTTTGTGCATGTGATATTCAACTGTCAATAGTTCATAATGTTAGATCCAGTTCCCCTTGGCCCCCAGAGTCACCGAGGATGCAAATGGCAAAGGAGTTTATTTGCTAGCTCGAGCTAGGGTCCAAGTCCCAGAGCACCAACACAGTGGCCTCCCTGTGAACCAGGACCCCACCCTGGCGTAAAAGTGAAGCTTTTATTCTTTTTTTTGCACACAACACACCAGTGGCACATGACACACAGTTCCCACACGACACGCTGGGCACACCATCCCCTCTCCCCCCTTAGTCCATTGGTTCCTTTGAAAGTGGCGGATGGTTTTGACTCTTGATTGGTTGGCTCCAAGCCTCGGGATTTTCAATTTTAGCGCCGGCGCCAGTTTTGGTCAGCGTTTCCGTTTCGGGGGCAACTGAAACTTAGGCCTATTTCAGGAAATTCAGTTTGTCATGGAGTCACTCCTGCTCTTACTCCTATATTTAACAAACAACTAAAAGCAAGCACGGTTACCGAAGCAAATGGCATTAGTTACAATCAAAGAGAACATTTTTTTAATCTCAAACAATTTGTTCCACATAAAACAAAGTACATTCTCCTACTATCAATTCCTGCCTTTCAATAACAATAGTTTGTCAATGTGCCTACTGTGTTTCTGACATTATTCTGGGAACTAGTGAATATATCAGCAAAGAGAAGAGATAATAGTCCTTACCATTACGCAGTTTATGTTCTGGTAAGAAAAACTAGACCATACTTAATTAAATTATTTAGCAAGATAGAAAGTGATAAATACTACATAGAAAAATGAATCAAGAAACAAAGCTAAGGAATGGTCAGTGTGGAATAGTCAAATATGGTGGTTAAGAAAGAGCTCACTGAGAGAATGATGTTTTCTTGAATATTTAAAGAGATTACTATGACAAGTCATGCAGATATCTGGACTATTTCTGGCAGGAAGAACACCAGGTACAAAAGCCCTAGGTTGAGAACATGTCTGGCATGTTTAAGGATCCTAAAGAAGACAGTATGACTAAAAAACAATGGAATGGGAAAAAGAAGACAACTGATTAAATAGAAAGTTAACATGAGGGAGAAGGGATTAGATCTTCTACTGCTGGCATTTAGTCTGAGTGGTATTGGAATGGAGAATTTTGAGCATGGTCTGACATGATCTGACTCTCAGTATAGTAGGATCACTCTGTTTTCTGTGCTGAGAATACACTGAAACAGAGAAATCAGACAAATAGAAAGCAAACTTTGAGGCTATTGTAATAATCCAGGTGAGCAATGTTGGTCTGTGTGCCAACATGGCAGGAGTGGAGATAAAAGAAGACATGAAGGTAGAGCCAGCAGGATTTGCTGACGGGCTGAATGCAAAATGAGAGAGAGAAATCAAATATGACTCCATGTTTTTTTGGTCTAAAGACAGAGTTACCATTGGTTCAAGTTGGGAATACTGTGAAAGAAGTAGATGTGGGGGGGGAAATCAAGTGGACATATTTTGTTTGAGAAGACTGTTAGATATCTAAGTGAGCTTCTAATAAGGCATTTGAATACATATGAGTCTGGAGTTCTTGGAGATGTCCATTGGAGATATGAATTTAGCCATAAGTATATAGAAATTTTTAAATCTCTAAGACTCTGTGAGATAACTGAAGGATGAAGCAGAATTCAATGGATTGAGTTCTGGGATACTCTCAAGTCACGGAATTCCCCCAAAACTGGGTTATTTTAGAAAATATATTAATAAGGTGGCTTCTTCTCATTGTATAATAAACTGCATCTTTTTCATTATCAATGGCAATTGATATCTAGATGGAAATAGAGGTTAAATAAATTAAAAAATATGTCCAAGGAGGAATGTGTTCACGTGTGAGATAGTGATACACATTGTAAGAACTATATATGTTTAGAAGATTAATATATAATGATTTGGAAACAAAACTACAGAAAAATTAAATAATAACTTTAGGGTCATATCTTGGCCCATTTTGCAATGCAAGGAATATGCGAGACAGGGTAATTTATAAAGAAAAGAATCTTATCTGGCTCACAGCTCTGCAATCTGTACAAGAAACATGGTTCTAGTATCTGCATCTGCGTCTGGTGAGGGCTTCAGGGAGCTTCCAGTCAAGGCATAAGACAAAGGGAGAGCAGGCGTGTCACATGGTGAGAGGAGCGAAGAGGGAGGAGGGGATGCCCACGCTCGTTTAAACAACCAGCTCTCCCATGAACTGATAAAGTGGGAACTTACTCATTACTGCATGGAGGGCAAAAGCCCTTTATGAAGGATATGCCCCATGACCCAAACACATCATACTAGGCCTCACCTCCAACATTGGGGATCAGATTTCAATGTGAGATTTGGAGGGTCAAAGATCCAAACTATATGAGGTCACAAAAGTAGGTAATCTGAAAAAAAACTATTGATCAGATCTAAGCCTACTGATTTTCAATTCAGTAGTGTTTGTGTTACAACTTCACTGTTTCAACCCTATTGTTTAATAATAATTAGAATCTATCTACCACTATATATAAATCTATTTAGCACCGTTCTAAACATTACTGATCTATGGAGGTTCACAGAATGGTGGAAGCTACACAATATTATAAAGTAACATATGGTGTAATATTGCCATGCAAGTGTTGTATAAGGAGCCTTCCTGGAATTAAGATAGATAAAAATCACTGAGATCTACAGTGGTCATCCATGTCCTCCTGGCAGGGCAAAGGAGAGTGAGGCCTTGAGACACCTCAATTGTGTCTTTGGTTTTGCATAAATGTGGAAGGACTTTAGAAGGGGCATAACTTAAGTGAAGGTAATTTTTACTGGAATTAAACTCGGTCAACTATTTTTTGGTTGAAAAAATTATTTTTGGATCTTATATGCAATTGATTTATTATTCTATAAATGATTGAGGAGATAAAAGGTTTTATGTGCAGCTGCTTGTTTTACAACTTCACTTACCTAAAATTTGGCTTGAATTCCTTGGGTCTTGTTAAAGGAATTTTCACAGTGAGATGGATTCAGTACATGTGTATAAATATAAATTTAATGACAATTTTAAATAGAATGTCATTGGCTCTTTTGACAAATGCCTCTCTGGTTTCTTAAGAACCAGTAATATATAGTTTGCATTTTGTAAAGTCCTTTAAACATGCTTCTTTAATCCTATTAATTCAAAAGAAGCATAAATTAGAACTAAAGTGCTTTTTACTTATAAAGATGGTCATAAAGAGGTTTATTTGACTAAAGCCATAGTGAGCCAGACATAGTCTAGAAAATAAGATAAATACTTCAATAATCCCGATGGAGTGGTGAACTAGAAGAAGCAACAGAAGTGAACTTGTCTGTTGGTACATTCAGTGGAATGTAAATAGAGCTCTTTTGAAAAAGAATCTTGATTTCCTAAGTAATGCTTAACATTAAAATATTAATATACAATATAGCTGTAATTGGTGATGGGGGTTAGAATTAGAAGACGTAAATAGGTTTGAGCTCTTCTACATGTACTGTCTATGCACCATTAGAATAATTACTCCTTCTTTCTAAGCTAAGTGTTTCTTCTCATCTGGAAATTAGGTACTCCTTGAGGAACAATGTACGTAGTATTAATATATGAGAAAGCTCCTTAGATGTTATAAAACACAAAATGGATGTTGTGAGAGATTTCAAAGAGAGATCAAACATAATATATTTTTAAATTTATTCAAGTAAGATATAAAGAAAATTTAAAGTCTTTAAAAATATAATTGTATAAGGCATCTTAGGAAGAATTTTTGCTGCCATAGATAACAGCGGAGATACTTGAAATGAAGTCTGCTATAAATCCTCATCTTGGCCTCTTTCTTCCAAATTACTGTATATTAAATGAACGTACTTCCCTTCTTTGTCTGAGAAAACCAAGGTGAAAAGTTTATGTATCATTGCTTACACTAAGCAAGACATTTACCACACCTGGCAATTAAAGAATAAGTTAGTTCAAGATGTACGGATTTGACCAGTCTGGAATTGTAAAGGAAAAAAGTAATAATTTGACCACCTTGCATAAATTAACACATGCCATGATTTAAGGATTTGAGAAAGATTCTAGTGTGAGGAAGAACGAAAGAATCCAGCTCTTTAATGCAATCTAGCTGAGGATAATGGGGCCACAGTGTACTTTAGCCTTTCGCCTTTCTATTCTAAGTTTGGTTCAAGCTCCGGTGGTATCAGCAAAATCTGGGAGCTTGTTTGAAATACTGAATCTTGAGTCTGCTCCGTGACTTCAAACAAAACAAAAATCTGTATTCTAACAAAATCTTCAATTGCATGTTATTAATAAATCCTGAGAAGCAATGCTCTGGGCTCCACCTCCCCCATACATATGAGCATGTAGAGATCACAACAGAACCCCTTCTGACTGCAAAGCATTAGCACAATTGGGTCTCTAAATCACACATCAACTTCTCTAAATTATTAATAAGACTGTAATAAATCCTGATTTAGATGAAAGGTAGATAAACCAAAGCAAGCAAGAATCACTAGTTTGAAAAATCATTAGTTAAATCTTTATTAGACTTCTTATGCGCAAGAAGTGGTGCTGAGATACAGCAATGATTTAGACATTATTCTTAATGTGCAAGGTCTTTTTTAAGGAACAAAATAAGTACACACAGTAACTAACAAAAGATTAGGGCTATGGTGTAAATAAAACCAAACACATAAAAGAATTTAGAAGAATTTGGTTATGATATTGAACCTCGAGCATGGAGGAAGCTTAAAATTTATTGAATGAAGTGAATGTTGTCATTGGAGTATTTTAATTATGAAATTGACCTAATTTACTTGTGATTGGGGAAAAAACAGTATAGGGAGCATCATGTGGTGGGGATTGGTGGGAGAGGGGGCAGAGAACAAGTAGCTTATGACCCTGTTACAGTAATGTAGAGAAGTAGTAATACGAACACTAGCCTGGCTGGCAATAGGAATAAATATTTGAGGAGTGAGAATAGTGAGTGTACATGACAGAATCTATAAGTTTTTAAATTTAGCTGGCTTTTAGTGTGAGGGAAGTTTAATGGTGATCAATTATTTAAAAAGGAGAAAGAAAAATGAAGGGAATAAGGAAGCAAAACTAATAGTGATTCTGAAATGTTGAGCCTGAGGAGTAGGTCATCTCATTGAAGTTATTAAAGTCAGTAGAATGATAATATTGGAGAGAAAAATGACAATACCTATCGGGCTGTGGGAAATTCTGAACTGGGACACTTGGGGGAGATAATGGGGTTGTAGTTGTCTTTGTTGAAGTCACTATCAGAGAACTAACAATTTATGAGAGACACAGTTTATGAGAGATAATGTATCAATGTAAAATATCATTTCATTGCTTACACCCATTAAATACCACCTGAAATTGAGGAGAACAATATTCATTGATGATATTTTCTAAATCTCCCTCTTGGAAGTATATGTACAAATTCTGAGGCAAATTCTCTGCCCACCTCTACCAGGACTTTGTTCCTTGGGCAAGTGATCAGAGGACCCTCATCTGGAGAAAACCTAGAGAAACGCTTAACAGATGATTAACAACTGTTTGTTCTGAATTAAAAGCCAAACTGAATTTTTCTGAATCAATAGAAATTAAATTTCAGATCAAATCTCATATTGAATGCCCAGAATGATAAATTTCAAAAGACCATGTTGTGGCAAATTATTATAAACTTCCTAATAGCAAGAGAAATATGACTTGAACGACTCCCAGGGGAAATAGAAGGCACATTCAAATAAATGCTTGGGAATACGGATGGCATGAGACTTTTCAGCCGTCACTTTGTTCACAGGTGAGAAGTCTCACATATGCCTTTTAACATTATTTTTGATATCCATATACTTGCCTTAGATTAATATAAATAATTTTGAAAAGTAATATTGTTATAAAAGGTTATCTTTTAAGTTACACTTAAGAGTTACACTGCTGGCCTGGCGCAGTAGCTCATGCCTGTAATTCTAGCAATTTGTGAGCCCGAAGCAGGAGGATCACTTGAGGCAGGAGTTCAAAACCAGCCTGACCAGGAAGGAGAGCCCCATTTCTACTAAAAATATAAAAATTAGCCAGGTGTGGGTGGTGCCTAAAGTCCCAGCTGCTTGGCAGGCTGAGGCAGGAGAATCATTTCAGGCCAGGAGTTTGAGGTTGTAGTGAGCTAGGATGACGCCACTGCCTGAGAGAAAAAGCAAGACCCTGCCTCAGGAAAAAAAAAAAAAAAATGGAGTTACACCATTTAAGAGTTACACTTAAAATATAAAGCAAAGAATTATCTCACCTCACTTTGTAGTGATCTTAGTTTGAGGAATTATTTACTCTCATGATATTTTTCCTGCTATTTAGAGTAAAGAGTAGATATTAAGCTGTGAATTTCTGAGGTGTTTTTTTACATTAAATTTATGTGCTTGATTGAAAAAATCCTCATTGATTTGTGACATGATGTTTTAATTTTACATTTCCTTGAAATTTGAAGAAAGGAGAAATTCTGAATACCTTGAAGGGAGTTAAGAAAATAATTGTCACAATAGAATCAATCCTCTTCAGAATTATACTCTCAACTCTTTCTTCTGAGGAAGTTTATTCTGTCATGACATTGCTGTTTTAGAAATGTACTATTTATAAAACTAATTTCTTTTATAGATTAACAGCAAAGCTTTTGAAATTTAAAGGGGCTCAGTTCTACTCAAAGTATGAATTTGAAAGGACTCATAACTAAAAATTATGAGTCTCACAGTGGTGGATTATGTAAAGCATCCACTATTGAAAGCTAGCCAAGTAAGATTAAACCTGTGATTTAGAAGTATGGATGTGGGTGGAAATGTGACAGTGTTAAATTGCCACACTTTGCTCCACATCCTGTCCTGGCAAGAAATAGATGATATAAGAGGCTTTATTTGTTTCTAATTTATGATACCCTATGTGATATCATCTGATTTATTATTGAAATAGATAATGTTCTAAGACCTAATGAACAGGATGATCTCCAATATTCCATTGGAGAAAAGCAAATGAGAATTTGATTTTGGCTGTTATTGTTCTTTCTGATTTGGACTTGGATTTGCAAGAAAATTGTTAGGCTTGGATATTTAACCTAGAAAAGCATAGTGATAATATAATGTATACCTGTAATTTTGAAGTGATCTTTTGTAGAGATTTTAGGTTTGACTAATGTTTCTTTATATGCTTTGTATTATCTCAGCAGTTAGCTAGGGACACTAAATGTACAGAAGTAGAGAATAGCTGGTATTTTTGTGTGGGTGGAGGTGAGCTAATTTGATAACCAAAATCTTTTTACATGATCTCAAGCCTTAGAAAACCTGTTGGAAATCAGGTGGGGCCAATTTAAGATGAGTGAATTTTTCCAAGGTTAAATCCAAGGGAAAATCCACATGCCTTGCCTTGGACAAAAAGCTGTAGCCAAAACATTTCTGGAAACCATAGGAAGAAGCTTTGAAGAAACTCTGTAGAGGGGATCTTAGGATACTAAACCAGAATGAAAAGCCCTGGGAATTCAGAGATGGGGAGGGAGCTGAATTTAGGGAGAAGGCAGCAATAGAAAGGAGACTGATAGTGTTAAAGACAAATTTTACTTAGACAGCTTTGCAGAGAACACATTGGAGAGCCGACCATACTCAAGAAATCTTAAAATAGCCCAACTGATATAACTGCTATTTCCTGGAGGAAAAAGAAGAGTAGGTGGGGCAAGAATTTGTGCTGAATATCCTGAAATGGCAGGGAAAGGTGACTGGATTTGATCTGGATCTATTTTTAGTTGTCAGCATTCTCTGCTGAGGAATTTTATTCCTTAGAATGGAGTAGGTTAGAATTTGACTTTATCTAAAGCTGATTTTCTTTTGACCCTATGAATTTCTTCCTTTAATAACCTTAAGGTTTTTTTATTAAAAATAATCTTACACTTAAGTTTTTTTTTTTTTTTTTAATGATGTGGGAATCCATTTTTTAGCTATGTAGTCTTCTCGTGAGAGAAACTGACAGCTCCACCCAGTTCAGGATCTCTGGCAATAAATGCAGTATTTCAAGGGTATGGGATCTTGTTCATTTAACAGTCAAACACTGAGGAAGTCTGTGTTGCCTAATCCTAAATTTATTAGATTCAATATGACTAACCACTCCCTTCCTTTCTGGGATGAAAAGGAAGAATGTAGACCATCAGGTCAAATGTTTCTTCAGGCTGAACGACCAATTGTATTAAGGGATACTAAAAGAGAGATACAAAGAATTCTTTTTGAGCAAAAGTTTATTTCAGGCAGGGGCAGGAAATACCTGGTCCTTAGCCTTCCCCTTAAACGGGGGAGTATCGGGGTGTGAGTGAGGAGATTCACTGTTGCTGGACTCCACCGCTCAGAGCGAATTGGTTATGTGAAGCCCACTTAACCATTCTAGACCTCACTGAATTGATAACATGTGAGTCAAACAAGATTATTGACAACATTTTTTTAAATTAATAGCGCTAATCGTTTTGTACTGTTTCTGTTCTTCTCAAAGGTTAGAGACCGCATGCTGCTAGGAACCAGAGCTGCAATCGACAGAAGATAAATGAATGATAGTTTGTTATTTAGCTCCTCAATTTTAACAAAATGAAAAAACAGGGTTCTAATGTTATAGACTCATTTGATTTCTCTACCCACACTTAGAGATTAAAAAAATGGAAGTATCATTGTGAGGCTTGCTAAAAGAAGTATGGATAAGTTCTTTCCATTTTCCTACGAGAGATACTGAATGGGCTACTATTTTAAGTGCTATTGTCCTTTCTCATCAGTATATTTTCATTTGTGTTGTGGATGAGTATTTCTTCCCCACTAGACTGCAAGTCCTATCAGGGCAGGCGTGTGTCAAACTTGTTAGTGTATTTTCAACATCTGCAAAGTATTGGTACTCTTAGATGGGTCAGTCATTGCCTGCAAAAGTCAAATTTTAGGAAAGTTTCTAGCACTCACTTTGTTCATGCTAGAAATGAAAAATTATTTTAAATATGGTTATTGACTACATGTGGAAAATATACAATTTTCCATGTTACTTTTGGTAAGACATCTAGAGATGTTGATGAAGACTACGCACACACTCTTCAGAAAAATGCACACATACATAGAAACGTGAAAATTTCATGTTGTTTATAGGAACTGGGATCCTCAGAACCATCCTGTTTTGCCCCATATGGTTTATTGATGAAGGGTCAAGATACCTTCTCTGTGTCATCCTTCCATCAAAATCCATATTATGAAGTTATTATATTCAGACAAGTAGAATAAATGAAAAATAATATCTTGTCTTCATTACTTTTGAAAATAATCAGATTGTACATTTTCTAAGAGTATGTTGCTAGAAGAAAAGTGGAAATTTGAATGCCTGTATGATTGAGTGAGATTACAAACTGAAAACAAGGTAGTAAAGAATGCACCCCTAAAAGGAACAGTTAGAAGGAGTGATTATAGTGGATTAGGTCAAAGGTTTAAGTAGTTAGAACAAAGTCATTTATGACCTAGAAATCTCAAGGAAGGTTGGGGCTGGTTAACCAAGCACAGAGCAGGCCTCTTCTGATTGGCACATGTGAAGCAACACATTCACCTTTCTACTGAAGGAAAAAACTAATGTTTCTGTCCAAAAAGCTTAAAAACTATGAAGAATCACATACCTGAGAATTTCCACTTCAGGAGGAAAAAAAATAAATCTCTGATGCATATTGCAAAAATATTAGTCTTCAACTTTTATGAATTTGCACCCAGAAGTGCCAGCATCCATTTCCGATTCTCAAAATCCAAGGATCTTTGCTTTAGGTGTTAAAAGATATGCTCTGGAATTATCTTTTTTTTTCCCCTGGGTTTCGGTTGATGATTCTGTGAAAACAAAAATGACTTTGCTTGGTTTGGCAGAAATGCAGGAAAGATAAGCTGATTGGGGAAGAGGGAACCTGTTCCAATATCTGTCCCAAGGTCTTTTCATAATGTGTGTGTCAGCCTGAGAACTTTTCATATGTAATGCCTAAGTCTAATTATTTAGTTTGGCTATATGCTTTAATCCTTTTGATGCTAGCATTGTCACAAGACAACATTAAATCATTTGGAATGATAACACCCTAGGTTATTTTTGCAGCTGTTTTTCCTTGTCAAGTTTGTTTGAAACTAGACCCAATAGGATTGGTTATGGTGAAAGAAAACAAATGATTATGTCAACTTTATATTTATTTTCCTTCCTGTATAAGTAGAAACAAAAAAATGAAATACATAGTTCTTAAACATCCTCCTCTCATTGACACAATTCAAAGACTCCACGTATTTGAGTAAATTCTGGACAGTCTTCCTGATCTCAACTTTTCCCTAGTCTCATCCATCCAGAGCACTTCAGCCAGGCTCACCTTTGTTAACACTCAGCTATGGTCTTTGTCCTATTTCTGAATAAAAATTTTTAGTGGCTTCCAATCACCTGTGTAATAACCAAACTCGCCAGCCTGCCTCCTTAGCCTCTGATGGTCTAGATGCTGCCTTTATGTCTACTCTCACTTCTCACTGCCTCCACATATCTTTTATGTTCCAGCATACCACATTTATTCAGTTCCACAGATATTCATTAAGTGCTTTATTTGTCTCAGACTCTTAGCTAGGGGCTGGGAATCTGATGATAATTAAGACATGGTCTTTGCCCTGAAGGAGCTCACGCTCCAGAGTCAGAGACATATTAAACTGCAGTGTGTAAGTGCAGCATGTGATATGTGCCCCTGTACATTCTAGTGGTTCTTCTGCCTGGAATGAACTTTCCTTTTTATATTTCCTGTCAAAATTCTGTCCTCGAAGACTGTGCTCAAATATCACCTCCTTTTAGAAGGTGATACACAATTAATTACTTGAAACATTTGTTAACATTTTATGTAGACTTCTGTTATAATTTATTTCACATATGTTGTGTTTTGCATACATACCGGTTTCCACACTGATCTGTGAGCCTCTTACACCAAGGCTCGCTAATCCCAGAACCTTACACCATAGTCGATACTCAACACACAAAAAATGCTAATGAATATTTGTGGAATGAACAGCATTTCCGTATTATTCTAGTATCATAAAAAGCATAGAGATGTTCTCATCTTCCTAACTCTGATTTAATGGAAGATGAGATAATATGTTTTTAAAATGTAACTTATTTGGCCCAAAGCACAGTTTAATAATCACATTCAAAATAATAATATTTTCCTATCTACCAGATATTGTTCTAAGAGCTTCATATAAATTACCCACTTTGATCATCATGAGAACTATATGAGTTGGGAAATATTATGATTTCCTTTTTATAACTTTTGTATAGACTTCAAAAAAAAACATCATCATCACTATAACTGCTGATAGATACATAGCTCTTACTAAGTGCTAGGCACTGTTCTATTACTGATTATACATTAACTCATTTATTTCTCACACCGGCATGGTTCATTACATAGTTTCTAGTATTATCCTCCTTTTATATATGAGGAAACTGAGGCACAAGTTAAATGACACAGCCAGTGAGTTGTGAGACCAGGGTATGACCTGGAATCTGTACCTACAGCTCATACTTTTACTCATTATGCTAAATAATGTTTCATTTTATAATTAGTACTGCAATGCATTATTCAAAATAATGGATTATTATCCATAGGCACTTGAAATAACAAGAATTTAGATCATACAAACTATTTTCCTCTACTAGTTGAATCAAAACATACTCCTGGGAATTTCCTTTTATACTTTTTTTTTTTTTTTTGAGACAGAGTCTCACTCTTTTGCCTGTGCTAGAGTGCCATGGCGTCAGCCTAGCTCACAGCAACCTCAAACTCCTGGGCTCAAGCTATCCTTCTGCCTCAGCCTCCCGAATAGCTGGGACTACAGGCATGTGCCACCATGCCCGGCTAATTTTTTCTATATATTTTTAGTTGTCCGATTAATTTCTTTCTATTTTTAGTAGAGACGGGGTCTCGTTCTTGCTCAGGCTGGTCTCCTACTCCTGAGCTCAAGCAATCCTCCCGCCTCGGCCTCCCAGAGTGCTAGGATTACAGGCGTGAGCCACTGTGCCCAGCCCCTCCTATACTTTTGATTTTGCCTGTTTCAATCTTTGTTAAATAAGAGAAATCCCATGGAAAATACCAGAATTGCCTAATTGAATTAAGGTTTGTGTGAAATGCATCTTCTTGTTAAAGCTTTAGATTATATCTGTTTTAGCTGTTCTCTTGGTTCCATTATTCTCTTCTCAGTTCTACTTTATGATCAGTATGGTAAGTTTGTTGGATATTAGCCCTGCAAAAATAAGTTTTCTGCATTTGAAACTGCTAAAAAATATTATACCATTGGGTCTCTGGTCTGAAAAGCAATTAAAGTTATATTTAGCTTACTAGAAATATAATTAGTATAGAGTTCAGACTTCCATCCCATGTACACAAAGTGTGACCAATAAATATTAATAATATATTTATGTTTGGGAAAGCCATACTCACTTGAGATTTCAGATAGTATCTTATCTTCTTCAGCATTCTCCCTTTTGCTTTGTCAAAACTAAGATAGGGATCCAGCTTAGAAACTAAGGGAAATACATTTACCCATTGTAAAACAAACAAACAAAAAAATTGAAGGGAATGCTCAAAATATGAAATAATAATAAAGTCCACAGCTGATGAATGAAATATATAGCCTTTAAATTTAAGAGACTCATGGCAGTTTACAGATGTTGAAACTGCCATGATACTTTTTAGAAGTATCTTGATGCCTATTTATAAGACATTATCTGTTTTTACCTTTCTCATCTATTAATAATAAATTACCTTAAAATGATGAATTGGTTTCAAAGTCTAGTAACATATAATGGACTTTATAAGTGGTGAATGATATTATTACCATATTGGTGCTCAGTACTCTAGGATTTTAGAAAATGAGATGGTATTGTAAGTACTTGGGGTAAAATTTTATTGAAAAGATTTGGGTTCCTTATAGGAGTCACAGTTATAAATGAAACAAAGAATTGGAACCTACATAAAAGCATCAAAGAGAAATGGAAACTGGGAAACTGGGAAACTGATTCAATTATCAACTTTGCCACTACATGATTTTGACTTTAGGGCATGTAACTTCACCTCAAAGGAATTAAATATCTTCATTTATAAAATTTTGAATTTGTGGTAATTGATTTTCCAGCTTTAAAATTCTGATTCCATGACTAGTTCAGGGTCGTATCTCTTTCAGAATCCATTTGCTTGGATTTAGCTTCTTTGTTTGCATCTCTTGTCACATGTGTGAAACAGATATAGTGTAATCCTTCAAACACAGGCATCGATCTAAATACTGTCAAGAGTAGGAAAGATAAAAGACAAGCCAAAGACTGGAGAAAATATTCACAAAAGACATACCTGATAAAAAGACTGTTATTTAAAGTATACAAAGACTATTGAAACTCAACAATTAGTAAGCAAACAGCTCAATTTAAAAAATGGACCAAAACCCTTATCAGACATCTCACCAAATAAGATATACAGATGGCAAATAAGCATATGAAGAGATGATCCACATCATATGTCATCAGAGAAATACAAATTGAAATAAGATACCTCTTATAATGGCTAAAATCCAGAACACTGACAACACCAAATGTTAACAAGGGCATGTAGCAATAGAAACTCTCATTCATTGCTAGTGGGAATACAAAATGGTATAGATACTTCGAGAATACGAAATGGTACAGTTTGGAAGGCCATTTGGCAGTTTCTCATAAATCTAAATATGAGATCCAGCAATCATGCTCCTTAGTAGTTACCCAAAGAAGTTAAAATCTATGTCCACAAAAAAACCTGCACACAGATGTTCATAGCAGCTTTATTCAAAATTGCCAAAACTTAGAAGCAATCAAGATATCCTTCAGTAGATGAATGTATAAATAAATTTTGGTATATCAAGACGGTAGAATATTAGTTAGCACTAAAAATAAATGAGCTACCCAACCATGAAGATAGGAGGAAACTTAAATGCACATTACTAAGTGAAAGAAGTCAGTCTGAAATGACTTCATACTGTATGATTTCAACGGTATGACATTCTGTAACAGGGAAACCTATGGAGACATGGAAAAATACAGTGTTTGCCGGGGTGAGGGGCAGGGGAGAAAGATGAATAGGTGGAGTACGGGGATTTTTAGGGCAGTGAAACTACTCTGTGTGATACTATTAATGCAATGGGAAATACGTATCATTATACTTTTGTCTAAACCCATAAAATGTTCAACACCAAGATTAAACCCTAATGTAAACCATAGACTTTGTGCGATGATATATCAATATACATTCATTGATTGTAACAAATGTACCACTGAGGTGGAGGATGTTGATAATGGGGGAGGCTGTGTATTTATGGGGGTGGGGGGCGTATAGGAAATCTCTATCTCCCTTTCAATTTTGCTGTGAATGTAAAAACATTCCAAAAAATGAAGTCTATTAAAAAAAAAAGGAGGGGAAGAAGAAATGCTAAGAGATTTATGACACACTTAATTTGATGTCTACATTATATACATTAATTAATTTTTATAAGTTTGGAAATATTACCATAAATAGATGCTTTAAGTTATAATTTAAGAATATGAACACAGGGTTGTAAAATATTTTGTATTTAATTGGGTGTTTACATATTTATATTCTTTTAAATATCATGTATTTTTATACATAAAATATTGTGTTAATAAAGTGCAAATATAATACATGTATTTCTAAATGAGTATATGTAAACTGTAATTGTTTGCATATATCTGAATTGGAGCCTTCATGCTGTATATAGGCACTTACAAAGTGGTATAATATGTATATTGAAGCAAGCAAATATTTTGCTTATTAAGAATTTTTTCTTCCTTTCCTTCATTCTTTTTCTTTTCCATAGACTTGCTGCTTTCAAACAGTTGTATTCCATTTTTGGGTTCATCAGAAGGACTGGATTTCCAAACCCTTCTGTTAGATGAAGAGAGGGGCAAGCTGCTCCTGGGAGCCAAGGACCACATCTTTCTGCTCAGTCTGGTTGACTTAAACAAAAATTTTAAGAAGGTCAGTTTATTTATATGTACAGTTAATTGGATTCATTTATTTTCATCTGTGTTCTGTTTTGTTTTAAGTGACTCAATATTAAATGTAGTAAGTCATTTACATGTCAAAAAACATTAAAAGAACAGATTGCCTCATACACATTTTAGATTTTTACGGATTTAAGTACATATGCATGTTCTTTATTAAGAGTTGATGTAATATTAAAAGCTTTGAAAATATAAATGAAAAACTTCAAAAATTAGTAAATATGTACTCGGCTGTGCAATAGAAATGCAAAGTTTTGAACTGAACAAATGGCAAGTGACTTATTCAACAAGAATGAACATTTATAAATATAATAATTGTTGTAAAATTAAAATTTTATTAACTTCCAATTAACAATTAACCATACCTTCAACTGACAGTTTGACTATGGTGATGTTTTAATATCATACTGCTCATACTGCTTTTTCCACACTCTTATTTCACATCTGAACATATTTCTTTTATGGCTCAATAGCTCTCAGCTAGAGATTAATAATGCCCCACAATGGGCTCTATAAGAACAATATTACCACTAAAAAGAAATATACACTAGTTATTTAAAATCCAAAAGGCAGTTGCTACTCTTCCCTACATTTTCAACTAGCAGTATGAAACCCAGAGGAAAGAGTGCCAGACTTTAGATTTTATCAATTATTATTATCTAGTACTTTAGCAAATATCAATATCTATGCAAGCAGAGATAGATACTAAGATTGGCAGTGATTGAGTGATTGAAAAGAAGTCAAAATATATGACCTACCTGGATCTATGAGGCATCTTCTATTGTTATTTTTTAACTATCTTTTTCAGAAGCATTGCAAAAGAAACATGAGGAGCTATTCCAATAACTTCAGGTCAATAGTTCCCAATATTGAGTTCTTCCTATTCGAAAAGAGTTTATAGGTCATTTTAAGACCTTGAAGCTTTATATATAGCATTCATCTATAATGACAAATTTAACTCAACCCTCTAATCATGAGATGTATTTAATAACCAAATATCAGATGCTCTGTTATAAGTGTTATTTGTTCTGAGAGCTTTAGTCTGCATAGGCAAAATATTTATCTTCATGTGTGTTGATATCGCTAAATTAATCCCTGCATTACAACAATAGTTTTTGCTTTTTAATCATTCAGTTTTTATGTAGTTCTTCTATATGTTTTTGAGTCCCACCAAAGAATTCATTTCTTATGAATATTTAGACTTGATAAGGAAATAATCTTTGAATGCAAATGTATTTGCATGCATTTCATGTAATCTGTGTTTCTAGAAGAGTGAGAGCCAAAATATTGTCAGTAATTGTTCTCAATTTCACACTTAGAAACCCATAAGATTATCTTTAAAAAAAAAAATAAAGTTATCCTGTAGCCTGGATATTGTTGAGTAAGATAAAATAAGCAGTTGATTATGTACTAGAATTTGAAGTTTGTCCTCTATTCTAACTTTGTAGCTCCATTGCATTTTTTCTTAAGGCTGTATTTTTTTTCTTCAGGAATTTCTTTTAAAGTACTCATATTCCTAGGAGAGGCAATTGATGTTATCAAGTAATATCTCAATTGTTAGTAAATATCTTAGCAAGAGATGACAGTTTTTACAAAAGAGGCCAAAGAAAAATCTTAGTTAATCCTTGCAGTTTCACTTTAAGAGATACTACATAGTATAAAAGGTATTTTCCCAAATATGTCTCAGTTTTAATATAACTGCAAAAAGCAATTCATACTTTTAAGGGAATTTGTTCATGTTCTGTTCTCTGCCTTCAGGGATTGGAAGAAAAAGTCTATTTATCTGAACTGAATATATTAGATCATTGCTTAAAATAAATACTGATAAAATAACTTCCTTCTTTGACTATTTTAAGCAAATCTCTCCTTGGCCATATTCCATGCTTGAAATGTGCTAATATTTAATAAAGTAAATGTTTATGCAATACCAATTTCTCTTATGATGTTATTGAAATAAATGGTTATTTGAATATGTAATAAAATTAGATACTTTCTACATAACTGATATTTCTTTATATCTCTATAAAATGTATAATTGATAAGGAGATTACGTATGCAGGAGTAACAATTTATGTTTATGTAGGTATCCACCATTCCAATTCATATAAATCACTCCAGTGCTAAAAGGTACTCCACAGTAGCAAGTAAGTGTCAAGATGTAGTACTTTAGCAGTGTTTAGACCTACGGGGTTTGCATTGGCTCAGTGCCCTTCGGCAAAGATCCAAACTCCTCCGTGGAGAAAACCACACGTGTTGGGACTCTGAGGGGCTGAAGGGTGTCCTTTGTACTCCATAGAGTTAAAGCAATCTACAACACATAATAGAGTTATGAGTGACTGGTTGGGAATTATTTTCCCTTGGAAATTAAAAAAAAAATCCGTTAGAAAATACTTAATTGAAGTAAGCAAAATTGAGGATATATGTGTACTTGGAGTTTTTGTACAAACACTGCTGTGCCTATCTTATCATTCATATCTGCCATGAGCATTTATTGTGGAATCACCAGAAATTATAGGAAAATCATTTACAAAATGAGTTAGGTAATAAATATTTAATAATACCTTTCTTATTATATTTACTCCTGTTCAGACTAGACTTTGAGTCTAGTACAGTGAATGGTGCAGATATATGTTTAATAGTTTAACAGATGACTACAGAAGAAAGTCAAAATTAAATTTGTTGGAAACATTTCCACTTTCTAGAAAATAAAAATTAAGCAGACTAGCTTTTTTTTAAAAACTCTCTGGCACCTAAATAAGAAGGATGAGATTCTGGTCTGGTCTTGTTTTTCTCTTTTTTTTTTCCTTTACGTTGAGGGAAGGACTATTTTTACAGGGACTTCTTTAGACAACAGCAAGTGTAATTGCACATTGCAAGTATGTGACACTTCACGATTTAACTAGACTTTTCTAAAGTTGGTCCATAAGGCCTCTCTTTAGTTGGAAAATACCCTATAGACTCCTCTCTGGGACAAGTTCTGGACTGAAAATGTACGTTGATTTGACATTGCCTTCCTCCAGCACTAGATCAAAATGCAGCAATCAGAACCAGCCAGAAGTGATCACATTCTGAGGGAAGAAGATGGATCTGAACTGTACTTACCACTTCCAACACTTGTGTTGTAGGTTGAGTTGCCTCAGAAGCCAACTCTGAGATGAAAAGTAGCTTGCAGAATATTTGTTCTAAGAGAATGTTCTTGGGATCAACCCTGTGGGAGGGAAAGCTAGGAAATAGGATTAGGCAAAGGGAGAATTAACCTGTGATGCAGTCCCAGCAAAAGTCTCAGCTGTCAGGCCAAGCTGATAAGATGGCAAACATTTCAATGTATTTTTCTAGCGTGAGTGATAATACCATAATTCCACTGAGTTTATCTTTTACTCCTATCTAATCCATTCACCACAACCATCAGACTTATCTTTAAAAAATTAAAAGTCTGATTATGTATCTCTCATTTAGACAACTCTGGCAGCTTTTCCTAGGAACTTGAATAATCTCCAGGCTTCTTAGCACAGAGTCCTAAAGCTCTTCCCAGCCCATTTCCAGTCTATGTTTACGGTCTCATTTTTATCTATTCTTCACTGTTCCCTCACTTGCACTCTATTTTCTGCTTCCCTTTTTCCCGTCCTTCTCTTTCTTCTTTACTCAAATTATCCAGTTAATTTTTTCCAAAATAAATAATTTACTTGCAAGTTCAGTTCCTTTGTTAAAGCTTTCTGGGATTTTACTTTCTAGCTCATCTCATTCTTCATTCTTGAAGGCATTTATCTAAGTTTACTCTTGTCACCTTTTGTTCTCCAAAGCTCCACCTCACCTGAGGAGACTTAACTATTTTTTGTGTGTGTTTACTGGAGCATTTTATATATTTATGCCAATGTCAGATGCCCTAGCTGATAGCATCATCATTATTCATTTGTGTCAATATATTCCCATTCACAGGATATGTTCCTTGAATAAGAGGATGATTTTTCATGTACTTCTGATTGTCCTTCAGCATATAGCACAGTGTCTTACACATAAAAGACACTAAATCTGTGTTTCTTTAATTTTTTTAATTGGTGATTTTATTAGTTTTCCTCTTTTGAGTGAGGAAGCACTATATTACTCTTACCAATTAGCATGCTGTCGGCTTAGTATAAAAGACACCTATCTTATTTATTATATCATGCAACAAGAATAATGTCCAGAGTTTGAGTGGCTACAGAGATGAAAATATCATCTGCGTAATGATGTTATAGAGGATCCAGATTTTTTGCCTTTGTCTGCCATTCTTGGTGTTGGCATTATCCTTCAGTTGGTAGCAAGATGGCTGCAACAGTTTTCATGGCTCACATCCAAAGAAATGTAAAGGGAAAAAAATAATCACTTGTTATGTCTCTTTCATAAAAGTAAGAAAGGTTTTTGCAGAACCCTCCCTTACATTTCATTGGCCAGAAATGCATCAACCAGTTCCCGAACTTGTAAGAGGGGAAGGGTAACTATGATTTGCTTATATCAGTCAGCAGAAAGTAATCATATTGATCACTACACTTGCAGACAGGGAGTAGAGAACAATCTTTTTTTAAAAATAATTTACTTAGTTGACTGATTTTTTTTTTTCAGTTTAACATAGGTATCCCAAGGAAAACAAAAGTTTTCTCAGCCCATCAAAAAGAAGAGTATTAATATATTTGCCTATTTGGAAAGATTTATAAAGATTAGCTAGTTCTACAAGGAAATCGTATGGAAGAATTTATTTTTCTTTCAGGAAATAGCTTTAGAAAGTATTTATTGCTAGTGAAAACATCCTTGAAATAATGTATTTTATTCACCCTTCATGGTAAAAATTGAAAAATCTGCTAACTTTTACAAATACTTCTCTTGCTTATATAAGAGTTCATTTGATTCTGCAAAAATTCTCTCCGATGCTTAATTTAATTTAAGCTTTATGAAATCTAGTCTGCTGCAGTTCTCTTCAATTTGGTGTTACCGGGTAAGTTTTCTCCCTTTAATATTGCAACTTTTGGGAGGGTGACATTTCTGTGAAAGGGTAGTTTATCATTTAGTTCAAAGAATTAAAGTGTACATCATTGTTCATTAGTCATAATATTAAGCATTATCTACTAAATATTTAATTTTTAAAAAATATTTTTTAAAAAATCAAATACCTAAATATGACTTAAGCATCATTGAATATATTTCTTAGTAGAATTATATAAAAAATAATGCTGCTTTTATTGGTTTGGTTTTGTCAGTCTCTGGGGTTGAAACCAATGATATGCATTATAGAAGAAAATGGGATACTTTATAAGACTGTACTTTGAGTAATTTTTTTTCTTTTGTCTTTGTATGTTATTATTTCTTTTTCACTTTTTCAGCAAAAATCCATTGAGTGTCTACTACCAGCACTAAGAATGTTGTAATAGAATATAAAACTCACATCTTGTCACTGCTCATACCCTAATTAGGGAGATAAGGCCTAACATAATTATAAGACAAGTCAGAGTATGTTAAAATGTCCAAAATAATTCCTCACATATGTTAGGAATCCAACGAGGGGAAAATAATAAATAACATGCTTTGTATGGCTTTGAACTAGTTCGAGATAGATGAGTAAAATTTGATTTGGTGTTAATTGGTTAATATAAAATAATTTGCATCTAAATTTGGAACTTGTGGGTTATTGTTCCCTTGCTGTTCAGTTAGGATGGGGAAAAACATGTTTGAGAATTGGAGCAGAAGAGTCTTTTTTTCTCTTCTATGTGTAGATTTCTCAAAGTTCCAATTAATGAATCTGGGTTTTCTTGCCCTATCCCTGAATATCTTACCCCATCTCTCCAGTCAGAGAAAGTACCTAAAAGAAGAACTCTAATAGTCTTTGAGAAAGGTGGCTGTGAATGGACATTTATATCCATTTATCATTCATTTTATAAGTGATGTGTTAGATACCTGTTCAGTGTAGACGTTATAATAATGCAAGTGTTTGACATTTGTACAATATGGTTTAAGAACCTATGATTTCTAAACAAATGATTCTAAACTACATAGTAGCTGTCACTTTGACTACAAGTTAACATTCTCTACCAAAGCCAGACTTAAGTAATCTTGGCAATAATTCATAAAATCCAGAGCCCTTTCTATATAAACTTCAGGAGAAATATATACAAACTAAACGTCTCTCTCCTTCTTTCTTGCTCTTTTTTTTAATGGAGTCATAGTTGACAGTAAAAATAATATCCAATACGTTCTGTTTAGTTATGTTACTTAGTTGGATTTCTGAGTTAATGAATTGTTGGGATCCTTCCATCTGAAAATGTTACTTATTTTGGAAGCAGTTCAAACCTACATGGGTGAAATGAGTCTCCAAATGAAGACACAAGCAACAAGTCACAAAGGGAATGAGTTATTAAACTGAGTACTGCTTTTGAATCCATGTTATTAAGAATTTATTTCTTGGTGTTCTCCCTTCCTTCTTTTCTTCCTTCCTATCTTTTTTTTTAATTTCAAAATATTAATTAAGGGAGCGCAAGTGTTTTTATTACCTGGATATCTTGTATAATGCTTAACTAGGGGCTTTTGGTGTGCCCATCATCAAATATTGTTCATTGTACCCAATAGTTAAGTTTTTATCCTACACTCTTTCTCTCCACCTCACTGCTTCTTGGTTTCTTATGTCCTTTGTATTGCTTTATGCCTGTGTATACCCATCTATTAGCATCCACTTATTAGTGAGAACATATGGTGTTTGGTTTTCCATTCCTGAGATACTTCACCTTGGATAATGGTCTCTGCTTCTGTCTAAGTTGCTGCAAATGACATTATTTCACTCCTTTTTATGGCTGAGTAGTACTCCATGGTGTGTGTCTGTGTGTGTGTGTGTGTGTGTGTGTGTGTGTGTGTGTGTGTATATACACCACATTTTCTTTATTCACTCATGAATTTAAGGGCACATCTTTGCAATTGTGAATTGTGCTGTGATAAACATTCGAGTGCAGGTGTCCTTTTCATAAAATGACTTCATTTCCTTTGGGTAGTTACTGAAAAGAGGTATTGCTAGATCAAATGGTAGATCTATATTTATTATTTTGAGAAATCTCCATACTGTTTTCCATAGAGATTGTACTAATTTGCAGCCACATCAATAGTATATAAGCATTCTTTTCTCTCTGCATTCATGCCGGCACCTATTAGTTTTTTTTTTCTTTTCTTTTTAACAATGGCCATTCTGATAGGAATAAAGTGTATCTCATTGTTTTTTAATTTTAATTTCCCTGATCATTAGTGATGGCGAGCATTTTCTCAAGTTTGTTGGCCATTTGTCTGTCTTGGTTTGAAAAATTTCTGTTCATGTCTTTTGCCCAAACTTTGATGGGGTTGTTTGTTTTTTCTTGCTGATTTTTTTGAGTTCTTTGGAGACTCTGCATTTTAGTCCTTTGTTATATGTATAGTTGTGAATATTTTCTCCCATTTTGTAGGTTGTCTATTCACACTGTTGATTATTTCCTTTGCTGTGCAGAAGCTTTTGTGCAATTCAATAATTGTGATTTGCCACATAAACATAAACAAAAACAAAAACTGTATAATTATCTCAATAGATGCAGAAAAAGCATTCAGTAAAATCCAGTATGCATTCATGATAAAAACCCTCAACCAGCTAGGCATAGAAGGAACATAATTCAAAATTATAAAGGCCATATATGACAAACCCACAGCCAACATCATATGGAATGGGGAAAAGTTGAAAGCATTCCCCCTAAGAACTGGTTCAAGACAAAGGTGCCCACCGTCACCACTTCTACTCAACATAATATTGGAAGTTCTATCCAGAGCAATCAGACAACAGAAAGAAACGTAGGATATCCAAATTGAGAAAGAGGAGGTCAAACTATCCCTATTTGTTAACAATATGATCTTGTATCTAGAGAATCCTAAAGACTCCACCAAAAAACTCTTGGAATTGATAAATAAATTCAGCAAAGTCTCAGGTTATAAAATCAATGTACACAAATCAATAGCATTTCTGTGTACTACTAACAGTCAAGTAGAGTCAAATCAAGGACTCAATATAATTCACAACAGCTACAAAAAAATGAAATACCTTGTACTATACTTAATAAAAGAAGTAAAAGATCTCTACAAGGAGAACTACAAAACACTGATCAAAGAAATCACAGATAACACAAACAAATGGAATAACATCCCCTGCTCATGGATTGGTAGAATCAACATCATTAAAATGTCCATACTGCCAAAAGTGATTTATAGATTCAATGCAATCCACCAAAATACCAGCATCATATTTCACAGATCTAGAAAACAATAATCCTTAGCTGCATTTGAAACCAAAAAAGAGTCCAAATAGCCAAAGTGATCATAAGTAAAAAGAGCAAATCTGAAGGCATTACATTACATAACTTCAAGTTATGCTACAAAGCTACAGTAACCAAAGCAGCATGGCACTGCTATAAAAGTAGATGTAGACCAATGGAACAGAATAGAGAACCAAGATATAAAACCATCTACCTACAACCACAGATCTTCAACAAAACAGACAACAACATACCCTGGAGAAAGGAAGCCCTATTCAATAAATGTTGCTGGGTAAATTGGATAGCCACATACAGAAGAATGAATCAGGACCTCTATCTCTTGCCATATACAAAAATTAATTTAAGATGGATTAAAAAATTAACTGTAAGGCATGAAACCATACAAATTCTAGAATAATATATAGGAAAATCTTTTAGACATCAGTCTAGGCAAAGAATTTATGACTAAGACCCCAAAGGCAAATATTAACAACAATAAAAATAAATAAATAGGACTTAATTAAATTAAGTAACTTCCCTTTTTTTTTAAAGTGTGTTGTAAAAGCAGGCAAGTGGACTAATAAGATATAAGCTTTCTCTGAGACCACAATTATTATTTATTTTATCTGAAAATCTAACAGTAACTGGCATGTGAACTCATACAGTATAATAATACAACTTTATTTTACTTTCTACAATCCCTTTCCGTCTGTCCTATGGGACTAGTTCTGCTGGGCCTGTTTGATAACTCTAGCAGGCTCATGGCTTTCAAGGTCACTTCGGTAGTGCAAACAATTGCTGTCTGGAAAGTAAAATACCAATCTAATGTTATAAAATTTTCCATTTCATTTAAAATAAAACTCCTTCTCCCTCTTCCTGTCTCTGCTTGGGCCTGCCATGTAAGGGAGGGGCTTGCCATAGGGACATACTCAGAGGTGGCTTCTCTGTTGACCCCACCTAATGCTTTCTTTCCCCGAAGCTTGTTAAACACACTGTATTATCCCTGCAGAGTCAAATCAGAAAAAAAGGGAAGAAAGATGAGGGGTTTAGGGAAGTGTCTTCTCTACTGACATTGTCAGGGGGATATCACTTCTCACTTTTCTGGTCTTACTAGACACTTAAAGTTGACTTTTATTTTATGGGCACCTTCATGAGTTTTTGGAATTTCCTCTTTCTGGAGTTCTTTCTCTTGCAGTTCTTTGGATAAGGGTGACTGCATTTCTCCTCTGACTGATATGGTCTCATTTTTTATCCGGAGACAGATTGCAGTAGCACCAGGTGTTAGCTTCTTAAGTCTTTTTACTCAACCCTCTTGAATAGGACCTAAGATGATCTCATGACATCTCATTTTTGAGCATGGCTCACATCTGTTACATGGAAAGCCATTATGTACTTTTTCCTGGACACACTCTGGAAGTGTAGGCTGATACCAATTTAGACATTAAGCCTGTTGTCTGCTTTCATTGCTGCTTGTCAATCTCTCACCCTTTAGATATCACCATCTACAATGTCCCACAAAAAGCATGATCAAGGGCAAGTGTTTCTTGAGTTTCCATCGAAGCCCTTGCACCTGCTCTTTACTACTGCGGGTTGTAGGAGTCATGATACAACTGTCTCAGAAGACATTAATATTTTTCTCAAGGGGAAGAAACAGCTTTCTAATCTCCAGTTTCCAACTATTTTGTAGCTTAGATATGGCTAAAATAGTCTAAATGATTCTTGTCCACCTACTTTGAAAGTTTTTGCATCTTGAGCTATCACTTAATTTTCTGCCTAGTTTAACTTCTCTTTTAAAATTCTGCTGTACTATCAAAGCCATAAAATAAGATCTCAAAAGAATGTTGTTTTACCTACAACTATCTTGGGCAAGCTCATTGTATACCATTCTTTAGTATTCACATTAGGATCATAGAAGTAAACAAATGAAGAATGTTAATACTCTTATTCATATTATTTACCTTTGGGATATTAATAGCATTAATCCAAACAATTTCTGATTTACACTTTGTTTGCCATGCTTTTCAGTAGTATTTCTGATGGGTTCCAGCAAAGCTAACCTATAACCAAGAATTCAGATAAAACATAATATAAAGAGTATTCCCTAGCCCATTTCTAAACAATTTTCAAATAGTTTCCTTTTATTTTGAGATAATACTTAATCATATTTATTCTTTTTTATTCAATTATTTTTAAAAATCTTTTCACTTGAAAGTGATATATCTGGAAATTAAATGTTATGTACAAAATATTCAAAGAATTGCTATCTTAGGAATCAAAAGTGATGATGATCTTTAACTAGGCCCCAAGATAAACCTCTCTTAGAGTGTTGAGGGGAGAAATCAGTATCATATTTAAATATTTACTGTTTAAAGCACTTTTCATTTGTTTTTGATGAAAAAAATACTTAAAAAAAGTGTTTAGTGCAAAAATCATTAAATATGCTTCTGGATAAAAATTAACTTTTTTGTGGGTTTAAAAATGAGAAAATAATTTATTAACACAATATGTAAATTTCATAGCCTACCTAAAACAACAGAATATTTTTATTGAATGACCTGAGATAATTTCATTTCACCTTGCTAAAATAACATTTAGGTCCCCACATCTATTTTAGAACTTTACTCTTTCGATTGTTAAACCAGAGAGTAATCAAAATTATTTAAAAGAAAACATTAAGTAAAACTTAAAGGTAAACTACTTAAGCTAGAACTTGGACACTCTAAGATTGAATTTTAAATTAAAATATGAAATAGTTTTGGATTTATTAATATAAATAGGAGTTTTTTCCTTCTACCTGGGAATAGTAATTCAAGTTTTATGTCATATTTCTCTATATTTAACATGAAAATTAGGTATGTAATTATAAAATTACTCATATTACTTGAAATTCATCAAACTATGGCTTTATTTTTGAGCCTTTACATCATGAAAAGAACTAAGCTAAATGAATTTGTAGTTTTAAATATAATAATTTTCAATCAAATATTTAAACACATTTCTTTGCCTAACATGAAAAGGGCTTTGTTATTTCCTTTCCTTTAAGGAAGTCTAAAACAAGTGGGTTTTCATACATGAGGATTCTGCACTTGCTTGTTTTATTTTGAGTATAAGCAGAAATACTTTCATAAATCAGAATGACCTTCTGATTCCAGTTCTATTAACTTGCTCCATGACTGAATAAGACATTTCTGTTTAATGCTCTAGCCTGTAAGTCTATTATTTAGGGGGAAAAGAATCAGAATAAATAACCTTTCATTTAAAATCGAGTTATTGATAAAAAATTGTAATCCTTTTTATTTTTATGTAATACTGAAATTAAGAAAATATAAACAGTTGGAAACCATGTGGACAATCTAATAAATTAACTTTTGGTATAAGGCACCCTGCTTAGTTTCATGGTGATTAATCTGTTCCTATTGCCTGCCAAGCACATGCTGTCTAGTAATCACAGAGGTAAAACAATCAGCTCCTTCATGGATGTACTGGCTTCCCAGCCTGGGTGCTGATGTGCAGGTCCCATCTGGTCACTGTAAAGGATGGTCAGGATGTTGTCAGACTCTTCAGACTCCTGCCAGAATCTGACAAGAACTACTTCTTTGTCTGCAGTTCTAAGGGAAACTCTCTGTAGGTCACTTTTCAATAAACACTTATTGAGTGCTTACTACATATATGGTACTGTGTCAGCTGCTAAAAAAGGCAGAAAGAAGCAGCAATATCCCTTGATCCTGCACATCAGTAATCACTAAACTTCAATGAGTCATAAACTCCTTTAAGTATATCGTGAAGGCTATGAACAGTATTCCTTTCAAAAGTTTGAAATCCATCCACAAGAATGATTGGACTGCAAGTTCTAAATTACTGACTCATTAGTGTAGTTCTTAGAATTTATTTTAATTTTTATGCTATATTAGCATTTCTGTCTCTTCCATGCAATGTATGACTATTGAGGTTCCGCTATATTCTTGCAACTCTTTTAGATGCTGGGAATGTAGTGGGGAATAAAATAGGTTAGGCCTCTGTTCTCACAGTGCCTCTAATTTTTGGGGAGGGAGTTGATAGAGAAGAAAAACAAACACATGAAATATCATTTATTGTTAAATGTCATTTTTAAAATGGGGTAGTATTCCTGCGAAACCACTTCAAATTGGTTATCAGGGAAAGCCTTTCTGGGGAGATGATAATAAAATTGACACTACTTATAAGAAGGGATCATTCAGAAGAGGTCAGTTATATTTCAGGTAAAGCAAGCTCTACCTGAAGGATAATAATGACATAATATTTGAAAGAGAGTCTAATGTCGACATATAGAAAGAGCTCGATAAATGTTAACTATGAGTTTTGTTCACATGAATATTCACTTGGTACATGTAATGATCTGTGTGTTAAGGCTGGGCTACTGAGACTCACGGCTACTTAAGGTCACAAGCCAGTGAGTGGTGTGGTAGAGACTCAGACTCATGTCTTCTAATTCCACTACATTTCATTGATCTTTACCCCCAGAAAAAGATTCCAAACTAAATCTACTTGCAAAAAAAGAAAGTTCCAGATGGATGCGATAAACACAAATATAATAGAAGACAGAGAAGTTTGGGGTGGAAGAAGGCTAAAATGCAAAAGAGGGTTTTGAGCTGAGTCTGGAAAAAGAAAAGGGGGAGACAGTTATTACCCATGGCTTCATAAAGGAGGCTACATAGGCAGATGGTAGGGAAAACACATTAGACTCTATGCCTGGAACTTCGTCTGCTGTATTGAATGATATTTTCTTGGAAAACTTGTAGCCCTGTCCTTATATGTTAATATAAAAAGAAATTTAATTTTTGAGAACTTAAACTTCCTTTCTGTAACAATTTCTGTCTGGGCCTTTTCCAGTTATGGAAGTTTTCCATTTTGTGCTCCTGTCCTTATTTTACAATACCTCATTCTTCAAGCTCAAATCTCCTGCCTCTCCCTGTCCTTGGAACCCAGACTAGCCATTGTCCCTTTAGTTGTTCAAATCCTTGTACCACATAGCAGTTAGAGTGATATTTTTTTCAATTTCTTTACAGCCATTCAAAAACTTGTATTGTGTTCTTTGATAGAGATGGTCACTATCTCTAGGGTTCTGAATTTTTGTCTTTAATTAGGTTTTATGAACAAGTTGCAGCTTCCTCTTGTGTGTCCCACACAGTTGTTTTGACATCTCCGAATTAGGCCAAAGGGAATTTGACTGACCTTGCACTTGCTAACTTGAGTCAATTAACTTGCTTCTCTAAAGATGAAACAAAGAGTAGATATAATTAGAATTTCCTTCGGATGTTGTTATAAGGTCTTATCATTATTTGAATGTTTCTGTAACTTGCCTAACGTTAAATAATTAAAAATAAATTGTCTGACATTTTCACCTTACTAAATGATAACTGGTAATGAATTATATAAATTATGACTGAAACAATACTTGTTAGGGACATTATAGCATTTTATTTGTGAGTTCCTCCTGAATATTTTTTTCAAAATGAAGTAAAATTGCTTCAAAAAACAGATAAACAAAAAATGGTTTTGGATTTTGAATAGAGATAAGCAAATAAGAATCAATATAAGATAACTAGATCGTGGGTTGTATTTTTAAATTCGTGCAACTTCCATTATACTTTTATAAGTAAATTATTATTAAATCTCTTTTAAAATGTGTTTAAAATATAACTTTGTGACATCCAAGCATATGTAAGGCGGCACTGGAGAAAATTTTTATTGTATTAAAATGATCTCTTTCATACTGGTACTCTGTATTTTTTAACTCTAAAATAAATAAATAAATAAATATATGTATATATATATATATATATATATACACACACACACACTTTTTTTAGAGAATAAATTTTGAACCTTCCAGGTGTAATATGAAATGATTAATACTTTAAAAACAATCAATTGTGAAATATTATAAAGGCAACTTGAAGATACTAACTTAACAGTCAGTAAATTATAGATATGGGGACTCACTTATCAGACACACTTTGTTTACAAAGTTAATTCATAAATTATCACTTCCAAGTGAAGAAATTTTATAAATTTATTTTCTTCTGTTTCCCGTCATCATCTGTTATCAGCAAGATCTAAAAGAATTAGCATTTAAATTAAAACCAACTTGCAAACTCTAATTGTTTAATAATGACTCAATTACTAGTTATTAGTACACTTTGGATAATTAAGCTGAAAGGAATTCTTGGGTTCATCTGGATCCACAGAGAAGATTTCTTTTTGATTTCTGATGTCTGCCCTGCATGTGAGTGGAAAGAAAAGCAGTGAATTTCTATGTATTTATAATCCTTGATATGAAAACTCTAAGGTACCAAAGACCACTCTCCATCAAAATGATAGCCTTAAAATCTGTACATGATACAGGGTTAGTTAAGAACTCGTGTTCCTTGGGAATATTTCAGAACAACTAAAATAGGGCAATTATGCAAGTGGCATCTCTGCTTTTGAAGTGACTTTTTGATAAGCGAAGCAGAAGTATCTGTGTGTGACTTCCTAAGGGAATAGTAAAATTGCATTGACTTTTAGAAACAGGGATATTTGCTTTGTTATGTCCTGCTTAGAGCAACTTTTAATATATGGCCAATACCCTGTGTATGTAAGATGCTAAAGTACATGAAAATTTATATGGCAGTTTATTGCTGATAAATTCAGAAAGCAGCAAGAATGCTAATAATCACTACCACAAAACTGTTCACATTACCTAGTAATCAAGATGGTTGACTTTTTATAGATATTGTGGACATTGTATTTTTAGGTGTATGGTATGATTTCTGTCTAATAGTGATGTAATCTCAAAGAGTCCTGACTGGGCCACTGAAATAATTGAAGGATTACAGGTACCTCTTGGACTTTTGTACAAACCATGCTGAAACTAGAGACTATGTGTGAAATATACATTATTCTACACCCAATAATTAGAGTTAATATCTCTATCTTTCCCTTTATGTGTCTCTGCCTCTATCTGTCCTTTACTTTTCCCCCTCCACGTCTACCCATCCACACACACAATAGAAAAATATGAAAGCAGTGGAATGCTACTATATGTATGTGTGTGTATGTGTGTGTATATTGTACATTATATATGTCACTTCAAAAGTTTATTGAAAAAAATTGTCACTTGAACATATTTTTGCCAACTCTAAGTAAAAATAAGGTTGTATTTTAAAAAATTTTTTGTCTTGCTTTTTTTGTGTATTTAAATTGAACTAAGGAAAATTCTGTTTCTTTAAATTTTTTACCAATTAAGAATCAAAAGGAATATTTTTAAAAAATAAGTCCTTTATTTTAATGACTAGGTGGCTTGTAAAAGAAAATCCTACCATAAATCATAATTAAAATGACATCTTTTAAATATTGGCACAACTACAATGATACTTTTTCTCTTCTAAGTAAATGTTTAGAGTCTGGAAGACAATCAGATATCTCGTAGATTACTGTTATTTAAGGCAATTGTGTTTGTGCTTCCTGAATTCATGACAGCATTGTGTCAAAATAAGCCAATATATAATCTCAATAAATCCTTATTTTGAAGGTTTGAATGTGACTTTAAGACGTAAAATTTTCTTTATGACATTACCTTAGAATCCCTTTGCTCTAATACAAATTATCCAAGGATAATTTATATTTGTTCAGCTTCTAGACATTATGATATTAAAAGTGAATGAAGAAAAGAGAGAGAACATTTCAGGGAAAACTCTGTTATATAAACAGAGATTAGAAGATTTATAAAAATCAGCTTCTGAAGTCCAGCAAATTCTCATTGCTTATACACTTTTTATAGCATTTAGCTGCTTGCAATAAAGCTTGTTTTCTGAAGGTTATCATTAATCGTATTGCTTCATCAACTAGGTAGGATGATACAACTCAAATTATAATTATATGACTTATAATTAATAACTGAAATGTACAACAAAACCATTAAAATATCTTTTAGAGATCTGCATTCCTTTACAAAGAGGGGGAAATGTTCAATTGCTATTTTAGTGTCAAGTCCTTAAGATGGAATTAGAGTAGAAAGTGCTAAACTATTATGTTAGAGTTGAAACTATTAACAGCAGATTATTTAAACAATGGATCAAAAGTAGAGACCGGTAAAGACTTTGTTTAGCACCAAGTGCTCCTTAATGCTCCCTGGACACAGTGGCTGCATCCTGTACGCTTTCTTCTCACTCTGTTATCTCCCAGGGATATGCCGTTACTCTGTTGTTTATGGAGCTGTCTTCCCGACTCAGATCTGAGCACCTCAGTTCCACACCTTGCCTGGCTTACAGATGGCCCTTCATAATTATGTGTCTAATGAACAAATGATTAATGAACAGTAACTATCAGTGCTGACTTTGAAACTTTCATTTAGACTTCAAAAATGATATAAAGATTGATTTTACATTTTGTCCATCCTTAAATATCTCCTTCCTTTTAGAAGCATCAATGAATATGTTCAAACTCAATTTTGGAGACATAATTTATTCCACAATTTACTTTAACTCAATCTCCCAATACCCTGGTTTGAGGCTAAAAAGAAAAAAGTAAAAAAGCCTGTGATAATCTCTTCCCTCTTTAAGACTCATTTTTACTAAATATGAAAAAATTCTATTATTTTCTTTTTTATAATATTAATACCAATAAGATATGAAGCTCTGAACAAATCTATAAATATGTGTCCTAAATTTTTTTCTAAAATGTGATTAAATCTATCATCTAAAACAAAAAGACCAGGAGCTGACATATCGACATAACTCGAAAAAATATTAATCTAAACTACAGATCAAATAAATTGAATTAAAGATTTAACCTTGGATATGTATTCCTTGTACTATTTTCAGTCTAATGATATAAATTTTTCCTATGTGGAATCACTATAATAGTTTAGAATCAGCAAGTACAGAATTTCAGTTTTGCAAGATGAAAAAATGTTTATACCCCCATATTATCCTGAATTTTGAAAAAAGTTCTGGAGATTGATCACACAGCAATGTGAATATACTCAAGATTAGTGAATTGTACAGTTAAAATTGTTAAGATGATAAATTCTATGTTATGTGTATTTTACCACAATTAAAAATAACAATAAAAACAGAATTAGTAAGAAAAAACTGAGAGGATACTTTGAGTTCATAAGCTCAAATATTAATTAAAGACTCCATAAATTCAAGATGTTATATTTAAAGAAGAAAAAAAAATGACAGTACAATATTTTTGTGTCTAATGTTTAAAAATAAACAAACAAAAACAACAAAACTTGAAGAAACTTTCAAATTTCTGTTCGACTGCTGTGTTTTATTTTTCTTATTCATTTATTTAGGACTTCATAATTCTGGTTCCTGACTATTATCATGTGGTCCATGGACGGCCCATCTTGATGTATCTATTTATTAACTTACGTTACTTGTTTTAAATTATGTATTAAACATCTGAAAATTCAACATCCATAAAAAAATCTAGAATCTTTTAAATAATATATTTCTTATCACCAACTCATCCTCGCCTCCTACCCCATGTTGGGTAACAATTATTCTAAATCCACCTACTTATATATATGTGGAATATATCTACTTAATTGTACTTCTTTTAACTTTATTCTAAGGGGATCATGCTGTTTTTAATTTGGGGAGGTATTCCTTTTTCCCTAATGATGAAATTGCTAAGATCCCTCCATATTGCTTTTCATTATTGTAGTTCATTGATATATGACTGCTGGATATTATTTAAAATTATGTGCAAGTATGAAAATAATGATTTAAACCATTTCTGAATAGCTAGCATTTTTAGATCCTAATGGTGAACCACATCCAGGTTAGCTCAACACTTGAGCCTACTGCTGGCTTAACCACCCTGTATGTATATGAATTTGAATTGTAATTGTGGGTTCTCTAAATGAATAACCTTGCTTCATTTTAAAATTTCAATAATTCCATTGTGTCTGTCTCTTATGAGAGTTTTGAGTGCTTCTCTCTGTTCTTCTTTATGCAGAGACATAAAACCTTAAAATTTCACTATAAAAATCGTATAGCATAAACATTGGTGACTTCTAAATCCTTTGTTAATTCCAGGTTTAACAAGTCTCTTTCAGTGTATGCCCTCAGGATATTTTCTTTTTTCCTCATCCATTAAAACGTTTTCTACCCACATTGGTGAGAAACATAATGAAAATCTGTCAGGAACTCATAGAGTACACATTATAAGCAACTCAGAGCTTGCTTTTCTTGTTTCTTCTTGCCCGTAGCTTAACAGAGTATTTCTTTCTGTAAGCTAATGGAGTAACGTAACTGCTTAAACCTAGTTTTGTAAAAACTTCCTGATGGAATTCCTAAATTCTGTTAAAAAAAAAAAACTTTCTGATTAATTCAAAACTGTTAATCATAATTAAAAGCTACCAATCAAAGAGTTTGGTGTGTTTGACTTTAACCATTTGTCCAAATAACATTTATTATTATGTAGTGCTTGAGACCCCCGGTTCAGGAGACAGATAGACTTGGGGTAAAATTGTAGTTTTGCCATGAACTAGTTTTGTGGTCCTTACATGGTATAACAATGCTGCAGAACTAAGTTTTCTCACTTGAAAATGAGGAGAGTAAATAGAGACATCTCATAGGGTTATTGTGAAATTTAAATAAGATAAGGCTTATAAAATATTTAGCGGACAAATACATCTGAGCTTTATGTATATTAAATATTGTCAACAAATTCACACTGATCTTTGGCTCAGAGTGATAACTTAGACATGTGACAGAGTGCTGTTTCCAACACCTCATCTCACATGTTGATGATGCACCACCACTCTGAGCAAACACAGAAAATCAGGGCAAATAGAGCCTCTTAGTTGGGCAAATGCTAATCTGAGATTGTATTGACATCACAATAGAATTTATGGTCCTCTGAACATAATTTATCTAGTATTACATACATTAAAAGAGATACTAGAAGATTAACATAAAAATGGATGGTCCTCTATAATTTTCTTTCAGAAACTTTTTAGGGTGGCTTTGAAAAATATTTAAATCAAAAAATTCCCTCAATAACTCTAATGACATGCTTAATATCTCTTCTTCACTTTAACACATATACTCCTCTAATCAGAATTGCAGGATGTCAAAATGTTTTAGATATCCAGAATATAATATACCTTGAAATGTTTTACAGATTTTTTGGCCTGCTGCAAAGGAACGGGTCGAATTATGTAAATTAGCTGGGAAAGATGCCAATGTAAGTATGAAACTTTAAGAATTATTTTTATGAAACTGATATGGATATAATAGTAAAAATTTATATTAACTTTTATTGAATTAATGGCATAGTGTATTATTTTTAAGAGTAAATTAATATATTCTCTGTAAAGATTAATATAGTATAAAATATTTCTATATTGGTAAAAGCACTGATATTATTCACAAAAAATCTAGAAATTTAGAAATACTGTACTTTTTAATGTATTAATTCTGAATATCATTATTTTCTTCACAAAAAATGATTAGAGACACATTAGAATATTCAAAAATAAACCATCTGAAAATATTCTGTTTCTAGGAATGTATATTTTTTGTTTATGTACCTGTATTTTATAAAGGTACACAAAACCCTCAGTTATTTCACCATCACAAAAATACAATTGATATTTAATTTCATTTGAGTTGAAATTAAACTTACTGCACCTAGAAGAATTCTTTTATATGTTGACATTATAGAGAAAACAAAAAGAATTTGTTGAGAATGAATGACACAACATTGTGGCACAACAGTCAGAAATAATTTACTATAAAAGTCAATAATAGTTACATGAAATAACAAGATAAATAGGGGTCCTAATATAAACTTGTTTAAGCTACCTTAAGGAACAGCGAAAACCCTTAGGTATGATAAACCATTTTTCTTTGGTGTGGTCCTGTTCGGATTGCATTTGCACTATCCAAGTTGTCCTGAATGCTTCCCAAAATTGTTACCTGATTTGTTTCCAACGATGACAGAAGAGTACTGTGGCCCTGACTGCCTTCTCTACTCATCTCAGTACTCTAATTTAGGCCACATGCTCCGTGTTCTGCCTTGACTTATTGCACTGTGATAATGTGGAGAATTGCTGTTTTTCTGCAAAATAAGTCATATCCTGCGTGTAACACAAGATGAAAAGAAGTTCTAACCTTGGACAGAAACATGGATATCTTGAGGATATCTTGAGGTTTCTTTTGCAACATCTTCTAATGTTACCTCTAACCATAATAACATATGAGTATTAAGCTGAGAACTGCATTTATGTTTAATAATAACAAATAGTTATTATATGAAAGCATAATTAGATTTAAAAACTTCTCTATCAATGTGATAGAAGTAAAACAATATGACACGTGATGCTCAGAAGACTAAGAATCTGAAACAATAGGTTAGTTTATTAATTTACTCAACAAATATTTTTAGAGAACCTAAATAAGTGCATAAATGTATATATGAAACTGATAAGGTGTCTGTGCTTATAGAGTTTTCAATGTAATCGGGGCTACAGATATTACTCAAATGATGGCATATATAGTAATCGTACTACGAAACAAAATAATCAAAATGAAACAAAAGCTTGTGGTTATGCTTGATTTCGTATTCAGTTAGTATTAAACATGATCCTTTCAGGCACATTTATGTTAGTAGAAATATATTATGAAGTGTTAATATCAAATGCAGTGGGAAACAGTTTTTACATTTATTTCACTAGAAATAAGAGAGATTAAACTTCTCTAGAATAAATTCTTCTTTCTCATGTGGCTTTAATATCTTCACCCTATTCAGTATTCCAACACTGAAGAGGTGCTGTAAAAGCATCAATACTTTATTGAACTCATGGGGAAAAAATGTTCTAGTTATGAGAGTTTTCAAAAATATTTTGTTGAATGCACGGTAGAAGCATGGCATAACCATACGAACATTTTTATATGTGTGTTTCACCAGTATTAAGTGTTTGATAAGGAGACAAGAAGGAAAAGGATGTTTTCGAATGGCTTCAATAAATTATTGTCAATTTTCTCATGGAGTAGAGGAGAGATAAACACTCAAGGTCAAACAATCAGTGAAGGTTTAAATTGTGACAGTGTTCTCACTTCGCTATGTTTACTAATTCTAGTTATATAGTAACTTAATTGCTCTTCTTATTAAAGCAAAGGGTGATAAACTATTCTGGAAGTTGTATCTTTGAGCATGTAGGACTCTGTATATTGAACATATTTTTCCAGTTCAGTTATATTTGTGAGCTAGTAACCACCTCTAACTTTCAAACACATCTGCAGCTAATCCAGGATTAGAGATTTGAGGAGCTTTTCTCTTTTTACTGAAGACTGTAAAATTTCATGTTGAATCATGTAGGGATAATACAAGTCTTCATCTCTTCATTTTTAATTTGTGTTTTTAAGATAATGTTCTATTTTAGAGTCACTAATTATGGCTAATATTTTCACAGCAGTTACCATATTCAAGGGACTGCTTTCAATGTTTTACATTTATAATCTCATTTAATTCTTACAACACTATATGCTAGATTTTATTATTATTCCCTATTTTCTGGATGAGAAAATTAAAGCTAGAAAAATTAAATGACTTGCCCAATATCACACATCTGGTAAATAGTGAAACCAAGAATTGAATTCAGAAGTCTTACCCCACTGTCTGTGCTCTTACATAACACTATAAAATCGACAGATAAGGTCTAAAAGCTATATCCCTCAAATCATTTCTCTCTTTAATATCGCCATAATGTAGATCCCCATTTTGAACAACATTGCATAGATTTTGTTCAACATACTTTGTGGTTTTATTGGCATCTTTTATTACCTTTGGCATTACCCCCCTGCCTCCCTTCTCTCTAGCAATTTTTACCTACTTCCCAAGAGTGTGTTTAGGATTAACAAGTGTTTAGAAAGACTGTCTCTTTACACAAAGGTACTATATAACTGCAAAATAGTGAATTATTTACCCTAATGAAAATTAGCTAATTGGGATGGAGAGGCAGTGTAAGATTAGCAAACAAAAGGAAACTATTCCCCTTTTTGAACACAGTCCTCATTTTAATCCAAGGAAGGTAAGAGGTGACAGGAAGATATTTGGTAGTACTTTCCTTCTCTTTAGAAGAAAGATATTCAAAAGAAAGTCACGAAAGAAATGTCTTTAGTCCTGAGTGTGTAAGTGTGGGTTAAACAGCTTCTTAGTTCTGGCAAAAGACAGCACAGGGTGAGGGCAGCCTGAGCTGTTTGTCAGGTTAACCGCAGAGGTGCACAGCCTTGTCAATAAAGACGGTGAAGAGTTATCTTCCAGCTATAGAATTCTATGACTATATTCTTTTTTTTTTCACTTTTTAAGAAAGTCTAAAACAAAGTGTTCATTGTAGAAATTTTGTAAATTATATACAAGAAAAAAAGGAAAATAAATCATTTGCAAATACCTCCTCCCTCATGAGCACTACCAGAGATAGTTGATGACATTTTGATGTTTATTCTTCTGTCTTATCTATTTACTATTTTTCAGAATGAAATCATTGTATATATAGTCCTTTAAAACATTTTTTTTTTACTTCACAGATTGCCATGAGCATTTTCCCATGGCATTAAATTTCTTTTTATAACACTATTTTTAATAGCTACACTGAATTCCCTTACACATTATTTCATTAGAAGTTTGGTACATATCCAGTTTTTACTATTGAAAATGATGCTGTACACGAAAAGACTTATATAGAAACATTGTGAACCTCTCTGTTTATTAAGTAGACTTTCACTGGTTAAGGACATAAAAATTTTTATACACATATTGCCAGATTGCCCTCCAAAAAGTTTATGCCTCATATGCTCTAAATAGCAGTGCAAGATAATGAGAGGGTATATTTCCCCATTCCCTTACTAATCTCAGATTCAACATGCAGTTAGTGTTTACTACAAATGCATAGTAATGAATAAAATATACTTAATCTTTGCTAATGAAAAGAAAATTATTTTTGCTGTTTTAACTTGAGATTCTTTCATTACTATAAATACTAATATTTCATAGAGTTGCAAGTAGGAGTTTTTAATGGCACATCCCTACAGTCTGCTTATTTTTTTATTTTAGTGTTTCCCTTTTTCTTACCAATTACAGATTTATAAAACATATGTACACACACATATATGTATACATATATAACATATATATACAGTATACATAAAGTATATTATTACTTGTATTTACTCATAAAAATATTCTTTATCAGTTATCTTGTTTGATGTACAGACTTTTAATCATTTAAATAAGAATATTTCTCAACATTTTTTAAATATTCTCTTTTGCTCTTTTACCATAACTCATTATTGCTTTGTAATATTTTCACTGTTAAGTCTTCCATTTTTAAGAGAAAAATGTAATATATGGATTTTTGTATATTTATTTTAAAGTGTTGACAATTTTTAAAAATATTTTAAACATTCTAAGACCTAAACAGATATCTTTGCACACTGGATTCTATCTGAGACCTTCTTGGCAAACCTAACATATATCACAGTGACAGGCATCTGGTAAATGCTCAAAAAATGTTTGATGATCACAACATTCTGCAAAATATACTAAAAATAAAAATAGACCAGATTACTAAATCATAAGTGTCTTCCCGTATTTAACCTAAATAAATTATAATTGACAATTGCAAGTCAGTTATCAGAATTACATATAAAGCTGAACTGGATTTCATTGGACTCTACGTCTTGAAAATTGCAAATACTTATGTTTTGCTGATACCTCTCCAGGTATCTGGGGGAAAACTAAAATTCTAAGTGTTAATGCATAGACTAATACATATTTGTCCTTTCTCTAAGAATGAATTTAGCTTTATATTTGTCTTATTCAATTATTTATCTATGGATGGATATACGTGATAGATAAAATATTGAAACATCTAATGTTATTTGGGGAGAATTAAAAAGTTGATGCTTGTTTTTGGTTCTCTCTCACCCCCTCCCCTTCCTCTCTCTTTTTTTTCTCATTCAATGGGAGTGAGGTCGCGCAAGTGGGAAGGGGAGTGGGTAGGTGGAATAAGGAAAAGAAGGAGAAATTCAATACTTTTCCTAAGTTGAATATATTACCTGATTGTTTGGTCACATGCAACAATTGCCATTGTGGACAATGGCTGACAAATTAGCCAGCTTTCAGGGAAAGTTTAAAAAAGCTGCTTCTCAAAGTTATCTTTCTTCATGCCTCATGGAATTACACTACCATTAATAGCCATGCAGGTCCCTAAGTGAATTAAATCAAGTTAATTATTGATCTTGCTATTTAAGCAAAACCTTGACACTTTGTGCATGAAAAGAAAATGACACAGAATCTTTTAAGGCTTTGAAAATGAAGTTATGCATTACAAGGGAAGTCACTGTAAAGTTTTTGCAGCAAGAATTGTTTGGCTTTAAAAATCCACCTCAGGCAATATTTAAAGTAGGAGACCTTATCTTTTACTTCTGTTCACAAGTTTCTTTCCCACAGGCAACCATCCCCTCTAGGCCGCTTAGAGAACTACCCTCTATCAACTTTCTTTTTTTTTTTCCTGTAACCAGTCTTCTGTTGATTGACAATGAGGTTGCTTCTAGTCTTTTGCTATTACAGAGAGTGCTGAATACATATCTTTGCATAAATATCTTTGTATACATGCACAAGAATATCTGGAGAATAAATTCTTAGAGGTTCAATTGTGGGTCAATTGACTGAGCTGAACTGACATTTTTTTATATTGTGTCAGATAATTTAAGATTCGTCCATATTTCGTTCTATTCCATGTTAGTCCAATCAGAGAGAAGGGAGGAATTTCACAAATTCATCCTAGGTCATGGCTCATCAAGTCAGGGAACTTGCATAATAGGTTACTTTCCAGGGCTAACTGTATTTTAATAAAGTACTCATAGAAAAGTTAAAGCATGTGAAATGTTTTAGGTATGATTCAAAACTATTTTAAAAATAATCACTAAAATTATATCTCCTATGTGTATAAAACTTCACCTTGGAACTTATTTGCCTTTTTAAACAGTGCTGTGTCACTCATAATTTCCAATCTACCTGACTCCGTAATTTATAATCTGGAAAGGGAGTTATTTTATTTCTTCTGGCAAGTATTTCTTTCGTAATTTTGCAAAATTACTTTCTAAATTCTGTGGCTATTTGGTAAAACTAAGCTTTTGAAAAAATGATGAAATAACTGGCAGTGAGCCAGTCCCACGTCACCGTAGCCATGTAATTTTACTTTTCCCTGCCCTGCATACTGTCCCTTGCGTAGCTTCTGTCCTGTCATGAATCTCTTTGTAGAGAAAAGACCAAGAAATGTCTTTTCAGTAAGCATGAGTGAGCAAAGTATAGGCTGAATAATATTAAAACCTCCTACTCTAGCCATGAGGCCATCATTTAAATTTATGTGGTGATTATGTACATTTTTACACTACTTTCTTAGCTTTTCTCATATTACTGTGTCTCCACTGTTTGTTCAAAACCATTAGTATGGTATATTTTACCTCTGAGTCAGGTTTTCATTTGAATTTTCCTAACATAATGTTAAATAACATGAAGCTAGTTCTGTATGGTGCCTTAGTGCAAATAGAAAATAAGTTCTGTTTTGATGGAAAGGTGGAAGACTTTCCCTTCATAGAATGATCTAATATGATTTTGTTAAACGTGACAATTTTCCAGAAAATTGTCTGATTATAAAATTTTTATTTCTTAAGAGTCTATATAATTAACATATAAAAACATATAGTAAGGCCGGACGCGGTGGCTCACGCCTGTAATCCTAGCACTGTGGGAGGCCAAGGCAGATGGATTGCTCAAGGTCAGGAGTTCGAGACCAGCCTGAGCAAGAGCGAGACCTCGTCTCTACTAAAAAATAGAAATAAATGATCTGGACAACTAAATATATATATATATATATATATATATATATATATATATATATATATATATAAAATTAGCTGGGCATGGTGCCATATGCCTGTAGTCCCAGCTACTTGGGAGGCTGAGGCAGAACGATTACTTGAGCCCAGGAGTCTGAGGTTGCTGTGAGCTAGGCTGACACCACGGCACTCTAGCCCGGGCAACAAAGCAAGACTGTCTCAAAAAAAAAAAAAATATAGTAAAGATATGAAAATATTCAAGATAAAAAAATATGCCTGCTGTGAGATTTGCACATTCTTAGATACAATGTCTTTTTACAGTGTATAACCTAAGAAAATATATTCAGGTTGCCGTTACAGTGTTGAGTCTTCCTACCTGATAAGGAAACATTCTTTACCTGTGTAGTTTACTGAGGGACCAGTACTGACATTTCATACTGTCATAAACAGCTACATACTTTTTTTTATAAGAAAACAGAGAGCAGAAGACTCAATGAATTAAATGTAACATTACTATGTGATAGCTTATGCAGATTTTATTAACTGGGATCTAAAAATTCTGAGACATAAAATTCCAAGCCAACTGGGTGAAGGAAGAACTAGAAACTAGAAAATCTGTAGCACAGATTTGCAGACATAGCCGTTCACTCTAAAATCAGAGGAGCTGCTAGTATGTTGATATTTTGTGTAGACCAAAATCTGGGTAAGGAATAAACAATTATTAAATGTTATTTTATCTCATTTAATCTGCATAACAATAATAACAATCCTATCAGTGAAATCATTGTTTGACTTTTGAAAAATTTTATTTCATTCTAAGAACCACCCTACCAGTTAGATCATCATGTTGTTTTTTTTTTTTAATCCTCCTAAGAATCCTAAAAACAACAGTGACCATTAGGTCAATGTGTGACTGGTGAGGAAACCATGGCCACTCGGGCAGAGAGAAACTGGACTTTTTCCAGTAGTTTCATAGGTTACCAACTTAGTAAACACTTGCCTATCTCCTGGGCAGAGTCAATCTAGAATAAGTGTGCTATAGCTGGATGTTTTCTCTGGAGTCTTTGGGCCATGAAGCTATGGTTCAAAAATTGCATCCAAAGATAGAAAATAATTAAGTTCTAAAGATAATGAGGACGTAAATAAATATTTTTAGGTATAAGCATATTCAAAACAAGAAGAAATATGAAAATATCACCAAAAAATTTGACATGTTATAAAAAAATTTCCATAAGAAAAACAGAAGAATCTATTGGAATCAGCAGGAAGTAATCTAACTCTTAAAGGTTGTGTAACATTTGAAAATAAATGGAAATAAGCGATAGGACATTCTTGTCAATAAGAATAGAAGACACGTATAAGAATACACATCTGTGTTCAGTGTTTTGTTGAGTGTAGCTGGGACAGATGATGTTGGCAAATGGTAGTAGCTATATGGGATAGATTATGTGGCAATATCAGAACATGATGGATTTTGTTTTCTATGTACTTCTTGAAAGAAAGGCCCAATCTTTACAAAAAAAAAGTATGTATGTCTATTTCATATTCTGTTTATATCCATTTTCTAGGCCTCATTGAGTACCACTACAGAGATTTGCTTTCTAATTAACCTAATTCTGATTAGTTCAAAAGTTTTGTAACTTCAAAAAACTTAAAAGTCACTCTGGTAACTGACAGTTTCTATGTCTTACCTTTATGCTAAGTCAAATATTTAATTTAGACATTGCCCATAAATCTTTTTTAATGGCCATCTTATTTTTGATTATTTATAATAGGTGGTATTAAAAATAATATTTCAGAAACCTAAATCGTGTGCTAATGCTCTTAATTTTTATGTCCAATAGACAGAATGTGCAAATTTCATCAGAGTACTTCAACCCTATAACAAAACTCACATTTATGTGTGTGGAACTGGAGCATTTCATCCAATATGTGGATATATTGATCTTGGAGTCTACAAGGAGGTAATATAATAAAATAGCATGAAAAACATAATTTATTGTAATATCTTGCTACTTAATGCCTGTGACATAAAGCAGGAAGATTTGAATATAAAGATTGAAACATATACTTTATGAACTGTGTAAGAACTCATGTTCCTAACCATTTTATGGAATGTCATTTTCACCATAGATTTTATCAACCTAATAAATTTTTTCTATAAAAAATTGTTTTTAGTGAGATAATTAAAATTAATAGTTCAAAATATCAAAAAGGCTTGTCTTCTATGGGGTACATGTATGTCTTTATTTTCTCTTTAATTCCCTTTATAACTATATAGAGAGAGAAATGGTATGTTCCTGTTGGTAAAAATCCATTTCCCATGGATCTTGCAATGGAACTGAACCGTGTAAATCATTTCCTTTTTCCCATCCAATAAAGTTGACCTGTTGTGTTTGTTTACAATAGTGGACACTAAGTCAAAATAATTTTCATGAATAATCAGTGTACTAATGACTATTGGCACACTGAACTCATTGTTCCTGCTGGAGCAAATTGACATAGTGGAAATAAAGGATGTATTAATTGGAAGTAATGTGTTCCAGATATCAGTGAGCATTTTAATAAATGAAAAATATGCAGACTTCAGTAACATACTTTAGAGGACTCTGTTATAAACTGTCATGCACTTTCCATGGATTATTTCTTTAAAATTTTATAACACTCATAATGAAGTTAGTACCATTGTAATTCCTAATTTAGAGGGTAGCAAAAATGGAGTCTCAATGGAATAAATAACATGCTAAAATCATCCAACTAATAAATGGTCTAGCAACAAATTGAATCAAGGTGGCCCATCCCTGGAGCAAGCATGCCCAACTCAGTTTTAGAATACATGCTCCAAATCATTTCTTTGTATGCAGTATTATCCTTATGTTTATGTGTGTCATATGTTTCATTACAACTTTTCTGTCAACAATGGACCACACATATAATATTGGCCCTGTAAGATGAAATACCACATTTGCCAGGCACTGTGGAGCACCTGTAATCCTAACACTCTGGGAAGCTGAGGCAGGAGTATTGCTTGAGGCCAGGTGTTCAAGAACAGAACGAGCAAGAGCGAGACTCCATCTCTACAAAAAAATAGAAAAATTAACCAGACGTGATGGCACACACCTATAGTTCCCAGCTATTTGGGAGGCTGAGGCAAGAGGATCGCTTGAGCCCAGGAATTTGAGGTTGCTGTGAGATTTGATGATGCCATTGCACTCTAGCCAGGATGACAGAGGGAGACTCTGTCTCAAAAAAAAAAAAAAAACAACAACACATTTTTACTCTATCTTTTCTGTGTTTACATATGTTTATATACACAAATATCATTGTGTTGCATTTACCTACAGTATTCAATATAGTAACATGTACAAGTTTGTAGCCTAGGAGCAATAGTATCATATAGCCTAGGTATACAGTAGGCTATATCATCTAGGTTTGTGTAAGCACACTCTACGGTGTTCATACAATGTTGAAATTGTCTAACAACGTATCTCTTAGAACATATCCCCTTGTTAAGCAACACATGACTGTACTTCTTGTGAATAACTACACATATTTGCAGGATAATTGGCTGTGTGTTTTACATTGACGTAGCTGATTCACACAGAGATCAAACCCACAGCTGGGGCTATATAGATTTTCCTCCCTAACCAACTTGTCTAACCAACCCATTCTCAACTGTTTGAAAATAAAACAATCCTGGTAGTTAAATCTTTGAATCACTAGGAGACTTGGCAACGTGAATCCATTATTTTTGTTGCTGGTGAAATGTTCTCCTGCCTAGCTTTGATGAAGGGTAATATATAACAGTAGCTCATGACATAGGTTGTAATTATATGATATAGTCCCACAGCTTGGATGTATTTTGAGGCCTGAGGCTAAAGGCCAAACTCCCAACCTGATGAGGAAGGCAAATAGTGTTCTGCAGCTCCTTAAAAGTCACAAGTGCTGAAAGGGAATTTAGATGGAGCTAATTACTTATTTTGGGACTGTCAAGAAGCCCTGGGGCAGTCAAATTTACAAGTTCTATGAATAAGAGAATTATAAGTGAACAGGGGTATTGAGCTTGTGAGTTTTCAGGGGGTTGTGAGTACAGGTAATTGTATGGCAGCCCTGCTTGAAGATTCTTAACTGTTTTCATGACTCATGTAGTCGAAAGAAATCATCGTACTTCTAGAGGGAGTTTAGAAGGCCCTTCATTTTCAAACAAGTAAGGGTGCTCCTAAGGTGGCTGGGAAGAGAGAACAACAATATACAAAAAGAGTGGAGAAAGGCACACTCTGGGGACTGCTATGCAATGTGGCTGGGGCAATGAAAAGAAAGAGGAAAAAGCTAAAGACAAATCCCAGATTTCTGACTTTGGCAGGCAATTGGAGAGTGATGTTATTTATTGATGTGAGAGTAATAATAGGTTTGAGGGAAACATGGTGAGTTAGTTTTGTACCTTCTGCCTTTGAAACCTTTTCAGTAGGTCATTTGAAGTTGGCAAATTGTGGCTGAAATTCAACACAGAAGTCACTGCCACTGTCAACAACTTGTGATAGTAGTCTGAGAACAGACACCCGGAGTGTGAAATATGGCTGGAGTCATTTACCAACTCTGTGGCCTTATGCACGCTCTATAAACTTCTAAGCTTCTGTTTCACTAAAATGAGTACGGTAATAATAGTCGCTACCTCAAAGAGTTATTTTGAGGATAAAATGAGAAAGTGATCATATACTCATTGGCATAGCACCTGCTTTATTCCAGCCATTTAATATTCTTCATCACTAGGCAACAGAAAGACAGAAAGGTACAGAGGCATGAGTTTCAAAAGTATGTATACCGTATACAGTTTATATAAAAATAATATTTATATCCTGCAGTACTGGTAGAGCCTGATATCTATGTGATAATTGGATTGGAAGTAGGTTCTTTACTCCCCTCTCCTGCTGCAGATCACATCTTTAAATGGGGATGATGTTGACAATGATGACTAAATGTTTTCTTACTATCATTTCTGTCTACTTATCTCTTGTTTCTCTAACAATACTTCTGGGTGTGTTTGTGTAGCTCAGACAGGTGCTTTCTTTTTGCATAATTAATTTAGTTTAAGGAATTTCATAAGAAAAATCTTATAAAATTGAAATCTCAGAACTTAGAGTGCTATGTAATTCAGTTTATTTCAAGAAGTACATTGAATCATCCATCATTTTTCAACATCATTTTCCTCTAAGTGTCCTTGATTAGGCCAAGGAAACTTGCTTTCTTGCTGTCTCCTTTCTCCAGTAGATTATAAGGGAGACTTTGTCCTTAGCTTCCATAAATGCCAATTTTATGAGCTTCTCTTAAGAATTTAATGAAATGTTCTACTTAAAAAGAGAAGTCAATACAACTGTATGAGTTTGTTTGGTATCTCAGATCCACTATGACATTCTGACATTTTCTCAGGTTCTCTCTCTCTGTCTCTCTCTCTGTCTCTCTCTCTGTCTCTGAGCTTTTTACTATAATTTTCTGGGGCACTGGGATTTAGTTTAATTTTCACTTTACAATATCCCATTACAGGTTTTAGAGTCAACAGATCTGTTTGACCTGTAGAGAATAATGCACCTTTAATGATATTTAAATGTACTTACACGTCACTATTTATAGGTGTTTTTTCCTGACATATGCACAGTTAGGAAGCAGGCCCTAAATGTGTTCTCATTTAACTTTTTTTCATACCTAAGCTCCACTATCACAACTTTTCATTAACTGACCAGTTCAACCTAAACCCACTTGGACTTGATCATGTTACATGGTCATGGTGGGTCTATAAATTTATTTCAACACTTTTTTAAGTCCATGAGTTTGAAATTCTGAGACTAGATTAGTTAAGAGGATAAACTTTGAAGACAGCCCTGAGTTCAAGCTCCTGCTTTGCCTCTTTCTAGCAATGTGACACTAAGCAAGAGGCATAACCCCTTCTGTCTTCAGTATTACATTTGCAAAGCTAGAATGATTAAAGTAGGAACAACATTAAGCTTGTGGTGAGAATTTTATGAGACAATGTGCATAAATTTCCTGGCCTTTGGTTAATACCTATTAACTGCCAGGTACCGTTATTATTCGTATTAAAGTATATTTACTTAAAATTATGGAATAGCAATTGTTAATCAGGCTATTTAAATTGCTGTTGTTATTTTGTAATGAGGCAAGAGTTATTACTGATGATGTGCAAAAGAAAAAAAAGTTTGAAATGACAACATAATGCAATAAATAATCCAATTTCCTCTATGCCTTTTGCTTGCTTTCTACATAAATAGTACTGAATGGTCCTTTCCTAATATATGTGTGCTTTGATGTAACTTTGTAAATACTCCATCTAGAGAGAATGTCTGAAATGCTGGATTTCTCTAACTAGTGCATGCACAGGGTGAGTCATCACCGTTTTTGCTGGATGATAGTGTTGTCATTATTATGCAACACTATGGCTCATGGGGCCATATTCATTATACATTCATATTTTTCTTGGAAAGTTCAAGTTAAGATGTTTTTTTTTTCCTGAATATTAGAAGTCTGCCAATGTCATTCTGTCTGTGGCCACTATTATAAAAATAGATATTGCAGCCAAAATAACTATGTGGCTTTAATGTATACAGTGTTTTCATAATAGTGAAAATACTACAACAGGATTTTTTTTTATCCAGATGTATCAACAGCCTGAAAATGAACTGCCTTCCTTAGAACACTTTTATGTCACTAAAATTTAAAAATGTTACAAGGCTCAAGTAAGTTGCTTAAAGATGCTTAGTTATATAGACCATAATCATTATCCTGAAAGGATAGTTATCAAAGCAAGCTTTATTTCTTAAAAGATTAAGTTAATTTTATCAAGCTCAATAACTTTGTTATTAAACTTAAGAAAAATGTGCTTTTGGTGGTGATTTTGCTGTTGGTAGTGGTCCAGACTAAATGAATTGATGCGCAAATATTTCCAATTGAAAAATTCACTCAGTGTTATCATTACCACTTTGGACAAAAGGAGACCAAAACATGGGTATCCGGTCTTGCTAGATACAACGTTTGCTAAAGAGTTAAGGAGCACAGCACAATGCACATGCTCTATGCTAAATTAATTTTCATCATATTAATGAGTTAGAATTTCATTCTTATCACCTTTTTTCTTGCTGATTGTGATATTTTTAAAAATCTCACTTGTGTTAACATTTCTCACAACAGGAAGTTATATTCAAACTAGAAGCACACAATTTGGAGTCTGGCAGACTGAAATGTCCGTTTGATCCTCAGCAGCCTTTTGCTTCGGTAATGACAGGTAAGATCGATGACAGGCAGTTCTTACCTTTAAATGATTTTCTGAAGAGGTGTGTGTTGACTAAACCACATTTTCCTATTGAGCTGGAGATAATTTTGGATTAATCTTTCACTAGCTATTTGATTTCAGTATTTTAGTGTCAGATCTTCCTCTACTGAACAATCAATTATCTCTTATCCATGAGGTGAGGCCCCAGTAATCCTTAATATTTGCATAGTCACTTTTTAAATGAACTTTTGATTGAATTCTTTATAATGCAATGGGCACACAATTACTTGTTCTATAATTTTATATATAGATGTCTGGGATTTCTTTATACTGAGCCATGTCCTTATTTGGCTTAGCATAGAAGTTAAATTTAGCAATTTCATAAGTGGGTAAATTAGTAAGCCAAATTAATCAAGCTATAGCATACAGATAATAGAATAACAACTTTTTCCCCAATTTCATTGTAACCTTATTATATTAATGGAAATGTGAAATTTTTGTTAGCTCAGTTAGTCTTCTCTCACTTGGTGTACACCTTAAATTCTCTTACAAGATGACAATCTTGTTCAAAGAAGGCAGTAGTATGTGGTCTGAAGTCTGTTCGAGGAATGTCAGCAAGACCTTTGAATTTCAGCTGTTATAAGGACTCCTTTTGTCTTGGTTTGGTTCATGACTTTAGTCTCTTTTTATTTAACTTGTCTATCAAGTGTTTGAATAGAGGATAAGAGTGAAGTACCATGACATTTTAATTTTCACTTAGTGAGAACCAGTGATTTTGCTTTGAAGTGAAAGCATATGTGTGTTTTTTGAAAATTATATGACTAATGGTTAGTTATTATTCTCAGAAAATGAGATAGATGGTCTGTGATTCTGATCTTCCAAGTGGGGTTGACACAGCGTTAATAAAAAACAATAGATTGCAGGCATTGGTGACCCCTTTTAGGAATCCTTAAGTAACTTTGTATACAAAGAAGACGATTTTAAAGCCTGGACATTCAGATCTAATTTTTAGATTGAAACATCCCGTCTTTTTTCTAGCAAAACATTTAAATACCTGCATTTGTATATGTTTCAAAGTGATGGTTTGCTTCCTTTACTCTTGCCATTTTTATAATGCCTTTGTTGTTGTTGTTGTTTTAATTTGCTCCACAGTGAAATATCGTCATTTACCTGTTACATTTTAGGGAAATGCCTTACGAGGACGGAAGCAATACCATATGCACATCTACTTTACGTAGCTGGATTTCTCTCTCTTGTGTGTGCTTATTTTTTCTTTAGAAGTTAGCTATTGTCATTATTAAGGTTGAATTGTCCCAAATAGCCCAGTGAAAGGGGTATTTATGGATATTAATCAGGGATCCCTTCTTATCCAAGGCAGAATTTTAAAGATATGTTCTTGAGTAAAATTCAATTTCAATGATAAAGTAATATCTTTGTTCTCATATTTAGGCATTTAAAAATTCTAAATGCTCTGTAGAGATTAGCCATTTTTAAAATTGTTTTATTAAGTGTATTCAGAAGTGTTGACTAAAACTTTCTACTGAAATACCAGAGGTTTGGCTCTCAGAGGGGCGATGTATTCTTCTACACGGACAGCCTTCTTCCTGCCTTCCTGCCTCACCCCCACCCAGGGCTCTGACTAGCATTAGGGAACACTGGTCTGCTCCCCTTCTTTCCTCCCTCATCGCTTTCTCTCCCCATCCTTCCCTCCTCTTCCTCCTTCTACTCTCCCTTGTTCCCTTTCTCCTTCCTTTTCACCTTTGACTTCTCCCCCATCCTCCTACTTCTTCCTCCCTCTTTTCACCATCCTTTCTTTCCCTTCTCTTCCTTCTCCTGCCCCATTCTTTGTCTTCCTTTCTCTCTCCCTCCTTGCCTTCCTCCTCTCCTTCCTCTCTCTCTCCTTCTCTCTCTCCCTCCCCCTCCCCTTCCTTTCTCTCTGATAAAACATGGACATGCACTTTACACAAATACCAAGACAAAGAAGTTTGGTATGCAGTAATGCTAACATCATTCCCTTTTCAAGAATTCCTGTTTATCAAAACTGTTAGAGACATGATTAGCCACAAGGAATGCAACATGCTATAATTACAAAGAATGACTTCAGTGCTGAGAGCTCCCTTTCTGCAGAGGTTAGGCAAAGAAAAGTTGTGGTCATTGAGGTTGTGTCAGGTTAAGTAAATACTAATTACACAATTCATCCTTCATTATGGCATTTAACTTTTAATATTTTTTGTCTTGCTACAAAGAGGAATTCCTAATTATAATATTTCTTTGAACTATTTGTAGGAAGGAGGGAAAGAGGAAGAGCATATTCAAAAAAGTAGCTAAAGCATGAGCAATTATTAATTCAGAAAAATCTGGACTCTTTTATATTCAAGCATCTAGCATCAGCTTACCAAAATTAATTAAGTTACTTTTTCTTCAACTAAGCTAATTTTTCAAAATCTGAAAGTGAAATTTATGAAACAACATATTCTGATCTTAAGCAATAAGCATCTTTGGTGTCGTTCTGTGAAGTTTTTATATTTTAAATAGTATCTATTGTAATACTCTTAGAAGTCCAATGTATTATTTTTCTCCCTCTCAGATGAGTACCTCTACTCTGGAACAGCTTCTGATTTCCTTGGCAAAGATACTGCATTCACACGGTCCCTTGGGCCTACTCATGATCACCATTACATCAGAACTGACATTTCAGAGCACTACTGGCTCAATGGTTAGTAAATTTTTTCAGTGTTGATTGTTTTGCCTTTGTTTTTGGACAGATAAGAAGCTCATTACTATTCACCCAAATGTGTTTGGGATAATTGGTTTAGCTCAACATTATAAAATACATTTGAAATAATTCCACACTAAGTTAGACAAATTTCTAAAACCTTTGTGTATATAGTAACATCTGATATTTATTGAGTGTGTGCTATGTCCTTACATTATTCTATGTTTGAATTGACAATTTTAATATTCACAATTACATATGAGATGTATTATTATTTTATGCTTTTTAAAGATGAGTAAACTGAAACAGAGAGAAATTAAGTAATTTGGTCAAGGTCTTACAATTTGTCAGTCACAGAGCTGGGATTCAAGCTGGCAGTCTTACTCCTATGATGTGTGTTTTATGACTAAGCCATGTACTGTCTATTAGCCCAGTAAAAAGGGGTAATTGTAATGCTAACTTCTGTTGCTTAAAGATAATTTATGTTTGGGTTGAGACATGATCCTCAAAAATTTTAAGCATATTAAGATTGACATAACTTGATTATTATTTTAATTAGGAGTCATAGAGTATTTTGAGTTTAAAAAGCAATCAAAAAATCCAAGAAATTCTAAATGCGTTTATTTAATTAATTCAAGGAACATTACAAGCTCCTCCCCCACCTTACAACAGATCATATTTTTTCATGATTTTCTTAGATTTTCTAGTTAACATATGACTTTATTCCATTGTATGGCAGAACAACATAACACTGTTATTTAAGCAGTGAGACGTTTCTCATTCCCACCATAAATACTGGGCTTTAGTGAAGGAGGGCAGAATAGAGATTTCTAGGGCTATCTCTTTATCTGTCAGTGTCATTTAAGCAGTAGCAATATAAACAAAAGGGAAAACACTTTTAAAACATTTCTTTAGTCCAAACCTTCGGATCTATTTGTTTACACAATAATGTGATCCATTGGCCAAAACAGTATCCATAACAGATACTCTTAGTAGGAAAAACAAATATAGAATCCCCCCAATTATGTGATTACCTTACCACATGCAAGGCAAAACTATATTTTTGTGCATAGTGAGATTTTTTTTTGGAGTTATTTGGTTTGAGAGTAACTTAATAGATTTCCCCTGTAGAAAAGCTTAGATATCTGTTTAGGTAAAACAATATATTCTTATGGCTTGTAAATAAAGTATAAAGTTTATACTTTCAGTCATGGCATGGCAAATATCATCAGATTGCTACTCTTTTAAAAGATTATTCTATTTTTTTTCCTTAGCTCTAACATGCTCCAAAAGAAGTTCGCAGCATTGTTAATATAATAAATATTGGAAATATGTATTCAACTATTATTTGCCTAGGATGATATTCTTAATGTTGTATGAACAGAATTACAAAGTAGGAAGCCATTGGATTGGTTTAACATTTCCTCAACAAACAACTTTTGAGGCCCTAGTACCTACTGGATGCTCTTCAACCCAAGGGGCGTGCACAGATAGGTAGAGGAAGGCTGCTGAGTGCATGGATGACGAATGCATGGCTCAGCCTGGAGCATAAAGAGAACATGGGAGATTGGGCTACAAAGCTGTAAATATTATTCTGAAACCAATGGAGAGCCATTGATGGCTTACATTTTAATCAGGGAGTTCGACATGTGTTTTTTTTTTTAAGGTAATTTAAAAAATAGTATATGTTTTAATAGCATGAGAGACATAGCATGAAATGAAGACTAAAGGAGAATCAATACAGAGAGAGAAGAGGCCACTACATGAAAGCTGGAGACTGAGATACAAACAAAGGCAGTGGCAATGGGGATGGACATGAGAATATACAGCAAAGAATATTTGAGAGAGAAGATATTGGTTTGTGAATAGAAGAATCCAAAGATATGATGCAGAGTTCAAGAGAAGATTTAGATGCTGGGAAGACTTTGCCATTAGAGAAGCAGCCAGGAGAAAGGAAAAAATTAAAGGCAGGAGAAGAGATACATGTTAGAAGAAGTTTCAATGAACTGAATTCAAGCAAATGACTAAGAATTAGGAGATTAAGAATTCACATTTATGGTTCTAAGTCATTCAAGGCAGATTGCTTAGTGGTAGAAAGCCAGGGTGACCATGTGACCTGGTTTTCTCAGGACATTTCTAGTTTACCTCTGTTGTCCTTTTACTCTCACAAGTGTTTTAGTTTAGACAGAAATTATACCTCTGTTTCTGTGAAAATTAATTATCTGTGCTTAAATCTTGACTATCTCTTGTTGGTGACCTTGGTCAAACCTTTCTGTGCATTCAAATTCTTTGTTTATTAATATGGAATCAATTAATAATATCTATTCACAGAGTGTCATAAGAAGTAAATTAGATCATATAAGGAAGTGTTTTAGAGGACTATTTTAAGAGCTGAATTAGTGTCAATATCATGATCATCATCATCATTATTCCTGAAGGTAGGAGAGAGAGGGGGTGGGACTAAACCCCTGAATGTCCTGTGATTCTGCGCCATCACTTTAGCATTTTAAATTATTGACCAACTTTTCCTTCTTTCCTGCTACACTTCATAATCTGTGAGCTCATCCATCCTCATGGTTTCACCTGTTTCCTGTGTTCCAATGTTTCCTAAAACTATATTTACAATCTTCTTTTATATATAAGTGGCCTTAAGAAATATTTATTTGGACATCTTACATTTCCATCTCAGATTAAAAGAAAAAAATGATTGTTTTACATGGGAATAAAGATATCTAAGCCTTAGCTTTGATTGTGTAATTAACTTGCTTTGAGATTTTTACAAGTTTTTTTATGACCCTTCATTTTAAATGGATCTAAAATATAAAATCTCATGAGTTTAAATATATATATATGTGTGACTATATATATATATATATATATATATGTAGAGAGAGAGAGAGATCTTATTTTTACTTTCCAACCTGTCCTTCAGTGCCCATTTCCTGATTTTTATCTATCTTAATTTTCTGAACTTCATATACTCAGCTACCTTGGAGTTATCTTTGATTCCTTCCTCTCTTGCATCCCCTTTATCTGATTTATCCCTAAGGATATTTGCTTCCTTCTTAATATCTGTTGGCCTTGTTCTTTCTATGGCCACTATCTTCCGATAGGTCTTCATTACCTCTCTGATTTATTGCCACTATTTTATTATTTACTAACTAATCTCCCTATCTCTCATCTCTTCCTCTTCAAATTTATTTTTATATAGCATCCTTCCTAGTTACTACTTGCTACCTTAGGCACTTTTAAAGAGCTATTTTATTTACTGGTATAATATTGAGAGAATTGCTACTTGCAATTTACATTTGGGGATATACTAGAAATCAGGTAATAGTTCAGAGTTAAACGGCTAGTGGAGGTGACATTGAAACTCAGATATGTATATCCAGCTCTAGACATTGTATTCTTTTCATTGCATGATACAGTCCATCAACCTAAATTCTGCTCTTTTGACTACACATGCCCTGCTCTTGCAGCCTTACTACACACATGGTCCATGTGTACCTGCCATATCGGGCAACAGCAAACCAAGGACACTAGTCTGGTAGTAGGAACTAGGAGAAATAGAGGAAGTAGAGTTAGGGAAGTAATGGGGGAGACTGAGGCATTCTGGCTGAAGCCAGGGAAATAACAAGCAACAGGACAGATGTTTGCCGAGGAAAAGACAGGCCCGAGTTAGAAGAGCACAATGCTTCAGGAGACCCAGTCGGTCGAGAGTTCCTTCATCTACAGAAACTAGAGCAGAGCAAGAAGAGAAATTATAGAAACTATTTGATACACTTATAATGAAGAGAAACTTGACAAGCTAAGACAAAATATTGGCTTGTTCAGGAAACATTTCTGCCCTTTATTAGAAATGGCCGTTTTCCAGATGTATTCAGCCTGTGATCCAAAGACAGAGTCAATGGGTCATCTGTCTGGAGTCAGGAGTGTGAGGAGAAAGAATACAAATGAACTGTGTGGATTGTTCAAAATGAATGTTATCTTAGATAGTATCTTATTTAACCTCATATTTTACAAATTGAGATGTAGCATGAAGAAGGGATGTTTCCAAGCCTCCTAGCTGCCAAGCCCATCCTTCCATCATGACACTAACTTCTGAGAAGAGTAGCTTATCATGTTCTTTGAGTCTGGAAGTGTGGCTGCCTTTTTTGGTGGCAGTTATAGGAATAAGGGCTTTGTTTCTGCCTTAACATTGGACCTGCCACCGCACAGGTACTGACACAGACTACTTCGTCCAAAGCTGCCCTGTCTGATATGGTAGACACATAGACACTAGCCACATGTGGCTATTTAAATTTAAATTACAGCTACTCAGGAGGCTGAGGCAGGAGGATCCCCTGAGCCCAGGAGTTAAAAGCCAGCCTAGGCAAGATAGGGAGATTCTGTCTCTGAGAAAAAAAAAAATAAATTAATGAAAATAAAATAAATTTAAAATTTGGTTCCTTAGATGAATGGTCTAGGGGCTACCATATAGGACAACACAGATTTAAAATTTCCATCAATGAAACAATTTCTATTGGACAGGGCTGGTTTAATGTATACTTGTTTATTAATTATGTACAATAGCCTACAATAGTATAATGCAACACACTTGTAAATTTTCTTTACTATCTATTAATATATAGCATGTGGATATAAATCTCACCACTGAGTTTTGTACCAGGTTGTTACCAGGTTGAAAAAACTGACAGGTATTTAATATTTCAAATGATGAGGTCAATGTCAATGTCTTTTTTATTTCTCTCATATGTTATTATGTCAGTGTATTATGTATTTCTAGACAGTTTGAGAATTTTTTGTTAAACGTTGCTTCCCATACTTTACTTTTCAGTTTAAATTTCTACTTTTTACTTGTCTGAGATGAACTAGATTCTTACAAATGTAAATGTGATATTATGTTTAGTTTAAGGAAAATACAAAAATTAAATTAAATTTGCAATTGAATATTAACTCTTAAGATGCAAAGTCTAAAGAATTATCATTTTTTAATATGATGCTACATAAATGTTTTGTAAGTCTATTTTATCATTGAACTACTTAGGGAGTTTAAGATTCTTAATACATGTGTGTATGCTAAATCTTTATTTAACAGTAAAAGGATCCTTATCACAAGTTCTCTAAGGGCTACTTAATCCAGTTTTGAGACTTAAAAAAGTATGAATCCTGATTCCTTTTTTGAGAGACTAAGCCACCTATTACATACCTTACTAGGAAGATAAAAAATTTCAAAAATGACATACTATAAGAAGTTCTAGATGAAGACTTAAATGGTTCCACAGTTTCCTTTATCAACTTAATCTTAGAACATATCAGGAAACAGGAATACAGATACAAGTTAGGGTGGTTACTCAAACACAGTTGATCTTTTGTTAGAATTTTAGGATAAAACTAAGAAATATGACCACTTGGAAAATGAAAACAAACAATAATGCCTCAGACACACGCATATGTTTTTGTTTTCTTTCCTGGAGTAGATGAGAACTTTTGTTTTAAATTTTCATTTTTAACATATGGAGACAGTTTTCATTTGAAGTTTCTCTTGGGGTGCTTTGTTGTCTGTAAATTCTCCTTCTACATGAAAAGAGAAAATTTAAAAAATAATAGGAAAAGGATATTATAAGAAGAAATAAAAGGAAGTTAGGAACTCACTATCTATTAAATCACAGGGTAGGTATGCGCATTGGTGTGGCAAGAGGCTCATGGGGAGAAATAAAGTTGATGTGTATTGCAGGCCACATGGGTTTATGCCATTTGCATTTGGCAGTGCTTCTTGGTGTCATGTTAGAAATTCATTTGTGAAAATGCATGATTTCAAACTCCATTCTTATTAGGGCATGTGTTTCAAATGCCAATGGGGAAAAATGTGCTTTAATAAAGCCCCGGTGCCTATTGGTGTGACTTTAAATTGTTTAATTCAACAACTCTGCACTGATTAAATGATACCTATTTTTAGCCAAATTTGGCATCAAGTTAGGAAAGAGTTTCTATCATAAAATAATAATATGAGTATTCTAAGACAGGACCTCAATGGAATCTGTAAGAAAGGAACTCTATATTCTTGCAACTTATGTTTGTTTTTTAACTCTTAAGTATGCTGATTATTTAAATCACAGAATAGAGTACTATTGGATACCATTTTTTCATAATTAGATTTCTTTATATACTGAACAAATGGACATTTGTCTTAAACACCTCCAACATTCTCCTCTGAAACAATTTTCTTACAGTTCTTATAAAAGAAGCAACATTAAGAAACAGTTCAGTAAAATAAAAAAATGACCAAATAAACACAATAAAACCATCTTTGTTATACATTATTTGAAAGTTAAAAGAAATATCATTTGGAAAAACATCTATACTACTTTCCCATTAATGTCATAATGAAATTTCAGAAATGTAGACTGATGTCATACTCTATCTTTTGATCATTTCAAATGTCAATACCTGGCAACCGTTGGAGATAATGTTATTCATATCCAAAGGTTTCCTGTTCATTTCTGCAAGATACCAATGACTTGCCATATTTACTGATACTCTTTTTGGACCTTATACATTCTGTTCTTTTTTAGTAATAGAATTGTGTTTCTGTGAACAAGTGAATAGCAATCACCTTATGTAACCTCCTTTCCCATTTGAGTATCTGAGGAGAGATTTATCAGCATGTGTCTCCTTCAGATTGGTATTTATTTTACCTAAGATGCCTTTCTGATTCAAATTAATGAATTTTCATTTTCTCTCTAAAGAAAAGAGTGCATAAATTTTGTGCCATTATGTTATTTTTTTTAATTTCAGAATATTACAAGGGTACAAACATTTTGGTTACATGATTTGCTTTTGTGCAGTTTGAGTAAAAGTTATATGTGTAGCCATCACCAAGACAGTGTGCATTGTACCCATTAGGTATGAATTTACCATTCCCTTCTTCCCCCTCCCACATGCTTGATTTCTGTTGAGTTTTACTACTATATGTGCACATGGGTGTTGATCAATTAGTTCCAATTTAAGAGTGAGTACAAGTAGTATCTATTTTTCCATTCTTGTATTACTCCACTTAAAAGGATGGTCTCCAGTTCCATCCAGGTTACAAGAGGTATTAGTTCACCATTTTGTTTATGATTGAGTAGCACTCTATACTATACATATACCACATTTTATTAATCCACTCATATACTGATGGACACTTAGTTTGATTCCACATCATTACGATTGTGAATTGTGCTGCACTTGTCTTTTTAATAAAATGATATCTTTTCCTTTGTGTAAATACCCAAGAGTGGGATTGGTAGATCAAATGGTAGGTCTACTTTTAATTCTTTGAGGTATCTCCA
>CAUYSK010004648.1:0-57413 GCA_963575035.1 Avahi laniger | reverse complement strand
ATCTACAACTAAAGGACACAGGGAGCACTAAAGGGAGGGAAGGGCACGTCTTTAACCTGCATTTGGGTGAGGCAAAGACACAAAGTGTAACTAGAATGTTTGTACCCTCACAATACCTTGAAATAATAAAAAAAAAAAATTGATGGAACAGATAAACAAAATTTGGTGTATTGTTACCATGTAATATTATTCAGTCATCAAAAGGTATGAAGTACTGATGCATGCTGCAACATTATGCTAAGTGAAAGAGCATAAAGTTAAAGAAGTGAAAAAATGTATAAATATGGTTCTATTTATAAGAAATGTCTAGATAGGCAAATTTATGGAGGCAAAAGGCAGCTCAACAGTTGCACAGGGCTGTGGGTAGCAGTGGAGATTAATGGCAAATGAGCATAAGGAACTGTTTGAGGGTGATGGAATATGCTAAAACTAGATTGCAGTAATGGTTGCACCACTCTATAAACTTACTGAAAGTCAAATAACTGTACACTTATATAAGTGGATTTTATCATCTGTAAATCATACCTCGATAAAGCTGTTAATAGAGTATCTATCACTAATATCATATTACTTGATTAAAATTTAAAATATTGAGGTCTTTTTAGCTATGTATTAATAATGCTGAACAGGAAGCCCAGATCTAAGTCAAAATATTCATTTCCACTTGCTAAAAGTTGTCAGCAATTAAAAGAAACAAACTATTTTAAATCGATAAAAAACTGATAATCTGAAGTTGATAAACTAAGATAATGTATCATTTTAAGTATTTACAGTATCCTCTGTGTGGTTCTTTTCCTTCCTTTCCATAAGTGGCACCAAAGGTAACTTCTTTCAATTCCATCAACCAACTGTGATTGATTCTAATCAATCAACTGTGCTGTTAACCAGAGTTATTAACCATACACTCTCACATAACAGTACTACAAAATTCTTGCATTTTAATAGTTTATACATTAAATATAATTCCTATACTTTAATATTATTGTCACAAATTCTACTATATTAAAAAATACTATTTAACAAACAGAAGGCCAGACCCTCAATAGTCCTAAAATCCTTTCCAATATTCAGTTGGATATTGTTGCTATAAAAATCATTCTGCTAACATTAAATGAAAAAGAAAACATAATATCTGTTTTTAAATAAAAATTTTAATTGCACAGTATTTCCCTTAAACATTTTTAATTTAAGTTCGCCTTTTAAAATTCAGAACATGGAGACAGTCCTTTTTGACAGTCATCCCCAATGCAGTTCCCTCTTCCTTCTTCTCCCCAAAGACAACTACAGTAATGAAAATTTATTTATCTTTCTAGATATTTTAAAAAAATCTTTATACACACATATACACACAGGAAGAATCTATATTCAGTGCGTAGTTGTTTTTCTTTCATAGAAATGGTGTTAGGCTGTATATTTATTTCACCTTGCTTTTTCATGAAGCAGTATTGATATAATTAATATGAGATATAATTCCTAATTAAATGTTTTATAATATCCCATAATATAACTAAGTTTTTTGTCCAATCTTTTATTGCACAGATGCTGAGGATATCTCTCAATAATCTGATATTATAAATAATACTGGAATTGACATCGTTGTATATTTTCCTTGTAAACATATACAAGTGTTTCTTTGTGGGCAGATACTTAGAAGAGAAACTGCTAGATCACAGGCAATGCACATGTTTGCTTTTTAAAAGACACTGCCAAATTACCTTCCAAAGTATCTGTACCAATTTATACTCTCAGCAATATAGTACGAGAATATCCACATTCTAGCCAACATTTGATACTATGAAATATTTAAAATTCTGCCAATCTGATAGATGAAAAAATGGTATCTTGTTTTAATTTGTACTTCTCCAATCAATACTGAGGTGGTGCTTCTTTTTATATGTTTATTGACAAATGCATTTCCTCATCTGGAACTGTCTTTTATTAACCTTTGCCAAATTCTTCTATCAGGATCTCTTTTATTCCCATTGTTGAAGTTCTTTATATATTTGGATACTGGCCCTCCATCAGTAGCAAATGTATGTGTAACAAATATTTTCTCCCAGTCCATTTCTTTGTAACTTCATGTGTGTTTTTTAATTACAAAAGATGTTAAATTTTTGTTGTGGTAAAATGTATCAATATTTTCCATTATTTTTGCCTACCAAAAGATTATAAAATATTTTTCTTATGTTTAGTTTTAATTGGTTGAAATTTTGGGGTTCTATGTTTATTTAAGCCTTCAATCCACCTATAATTTCCCAAGGTGCTACAACATTGGAAACTAGTATGGACAGATTAAAATTAAGTAATATTAACAGATTAAAGGAGAAAAATCATATGATCATTTCCATAAATGCTGGAAAAGCATCTGACAAAATTAAAAATCTATTCATCATAAAAATTCAGTAAACTAGGAATAAAAAAAACTTCCTTAATTTGATGAGGGATATTTGTTTAAAATATCATAGACCAAACATCATATTTAATGGTGAAACACTGACAATTATTACTTTTGAGGTCAGAAATAAGATCGAGATGCCACTGCTGTATAACATTGTGCTAGAACTCCCAGTCAGTACAACAATAGAGGGAAAAAAGGTATGGGTGAAAAAAATCAACGCTGTCATTTTTAAATGCTATCTATAATAATATACATGGAAAAATCAAAAAGAATTGACAAAGAAATTATGAGAATTAGCAAGTGAGTTTAACAAGTGAGAGCCAAGGGCCATTTTGCGCAAAACTGATCTGCTGGCCCCTTAGAAAAGCAGTTGGTTTCCTATTAATCTCCATAACAACTGGACTCGACCAAATGTGGAAGGCAATCAATTATGGTCATCCACGAAGCCTGGACTCCAGCTCCTTCCCAACATGCCAAGGGAGAGGCTGGTACTTCCCCAATCATGAATGCTGACAGAGATTCCTGCTACTTGCAAACCATGTCGTACACTTGCAAGATTTGGATCTCAGCCCCTGATTATTCCAGAGAGGGACTACTTACCCTCAAAATTTATGCTAGGCTGTCAAAATTGGGCTGAAACCAAAATTATGCCACCTTATATTGCTTTTGCATCCTTCCCCTGATCAGAACAGTGAGTAGTTGGAGCTTTTGTACTTAATGCAGTTTAAAAACCAAAAGCCCAATGATGATAAGCCCTATCTTAGGATGTGAAGTGCCCTGCTAGACTTCTCGACACTGACCTATAAAGAATGATAAACAGGGGACCAGTGCATGTGGTATTACTCCAGTCTCTCTGAGTTTCCCCTGGTGAATGTTACTCCAGTAGGCTTTGTGTGAGTTCTGCTTGGCCATTGTGCTTAGTTACGTAAAAGTTGTCACAGTAAACTGGGCATCAAGTCAGGTTTCTACTATGGGTTTCTGGAAGTAAACCAAAGAATTGGAGGTAAAAGACTCATTCTGGCATTTCTGTCAGCATGCTCAGTCACTGGGATGTGTAATCACTAACCGTCTATGGGAAATAGCTCTAAAGTCTCAATGAATGAAAAATCTGGTGGATAAGAGTGCTCAGGTCAGAACTCCTTGGTTGTTATTGACTGCCTTGGTGGGAGTCTCTCAGGAAGGGGCAAACTCCACTGAAGGGAAGGCTAAGCAATTCCTGATGAAATTATATAAAAACACACACAGAAATAAGGATGCAAAAAGAGAGCTGGGGAATACTTTTACAGAAGAATAAAAGAGGAAGATTTTTCTCTAGCATATAGCTACACTAATATAAAGCTATTATAGTAACGCAGTGTGTTGCTGGTACATGCACAGAAACGCAAAGCAGTAAAGAGCAGGAGCCCAGAAAAAGACCAATGCATATAAGGACATCTGATTTGTAACAAAGCTGATATTGCATAGCAGTGGGTACAGACATATATTTCAACAATGGTGCTGAGGTAATTGGGTATTCATATGGAAAAAACGAAATTGCTATCTTATACCATATCCTAAAAAAAACAATTCTAGGTAGATTATAGACCTAAAACATGAAAGTTGAAACTATAACGCTTATAGAAAATATTACAGAGAATTACTTGTGAACTTAGGGTAAGAAAATTATTTTAGAGCAAGACACCAAAAATACTATTTCTAAAGTAAAAGATTGATAAATTTGACCTCATTACATTTAAGAAGTTCTGTTCATCAAAAAACACCAAGAAGGGAAACAGAACAAGATAGAGTATGGAAAAAGCTATTTGCAACACACATGACCAACAAAGGACATACATTTAGAAAACATAATACTCCTAAAATCAATGTGAATAAAGCAAATAACCCAGTAAAAAACTAGGCAAAACTCAAACAGGTGTTTCAATAGAAAAGATATCCAAATGAACAGTAAACATAGAAAAGGTTGTCCAACTCATTAGTAATTACAGAATTACAAATTAAAATCACAATGATCTGACAAGGATGCCAAGACAACTCAATGGAGAACAAATAGTCTTTCATGAAACAGTGCTGAGACAACTGGACATCCACATGCAAAGAGTGAAGTTGAACCCCTACCCCCATACGATACACAAAAATGATCTCAAAATGAATTAAAGACCTAAATATAAAAGACAAAACTATAATATAAACCTCTTTCTTAGGTATAATACCAAAAGCACAAGCAAAGAAAACAAAGATAAATTAGACTTTATCAAAATTAAAAACTTCTGTGCTTCAAAGAACACTATCAAAAAAGTGAGAAGACAAGCCCAAGGATATGTAGAAATATTTACAAACTGTACATCTGATAAGGGTCTAGTGTCCAAAATATATAAAGAACTATTACAATTCAACAATAAAGACAAATAACTTTGTTTTTTAAATGGGCAAAGGTTTTGAATAAACATTTCTCCAAAGAAGATATACAAATGGCCAATAAGCACATGAAAAAGTACTCAACATCATTAGTCATTAGTGAAATGCAAATCAAAACCACAATTAGATCCACATCACCTTCTCACACCTACTAGGCGTGAGTAAAATAAAAAAGACAGACAATGGCCAGTGTTGGTGAGGATATGGAGAAACTGGAACTCTTACACACTGCTGAAAGGAATGTAAAATGGTATAGCCCCCTTGGAAAATAGTTTGGTACTTCCTCCAAGAGTTAAACAGAGTTACATTATGACCCAGCAATTCTACTCCTATGTATGTACCCAAAGAACTGAAACATTATGTTCACATTAAAAAATTAGACATGACTTAGCAGCATTATTCATAAGAGCCAAAAGTAGATACAATTCAAATGTCCATCAACAGATGAATAGACAAATAAAATGTGGTATATCTACACAATGTAATATTATTCAGCTATAAAAAGAATGAAGTACCAATACTTCTACAATATAGATGAACCTTGAAAACATTACACTAAGCAAAAGAAGCCACAAAACAAAGGCCACATATTGTATGATTCCATTTGTAGGAAATGTCCAGAATAGGCAAATCTACAGAGACAAAAATGGGTATGTATTTTCCAGGGGTAAAAAGAAGGGAAGAATAAAGAAAGACCATTAATGGTTTAGAGATTTCTTTTTGGAGTGATGAAAATGTTCTGGAATTAGTGGTAGTGGTTACATAATTTCATGAATATACTAAAAATTACTGAACTACATACTTTAAAAAGGTGAGTTTTATGATTTCTGAGTTATATCTCAATAAAAAAATCAAGATACCTCCTAGATTAGAAAAAAATTTTAAAGTTTAACAACATCATGTCTTGGCCTCAGAAAAATCTCACGCTGCTAGTTAGAATATAAATTGGTACAATCATTTAAAAAAGTCTGACATTACCTATAAAGAGATACACACCGAATAATCTAGCAATTTCCCTCCTAGATATATATCCTGGAAAAATGTATACTGATATATGCAGCAAAGCTATGGTAATAGTGTGGTATTGGTACAAGCATGCTGTTTATAGCAAGTTTTATTCATAATTGTCAAAACAGAAAACAACCCAAATGTCCACTTATAGAAGAATGAATAAATAAACTGGAAAATTATCAAGGAAATATAATTTAAAAGGAAATATAATTTAAATGAACTAGAGCTATAAGCAAAAACAAAGGTGAATCTTATAACAATACTAAGTGAAAAAAAACAAGACACAAAGTGCAGCATGATTCTATTGACAGAATGTTCAACACAGGGCAAAACTAAACTTTACAGTTTAGGGATGCACATACAGGGGGTAAAAATCTAAAGAAAAGTAGAAAAATGACTATCATGAAAACAGGGCAGTGGTCTCTTTAGGGGGTAAATAGTTATGATCATGTAGGATAAATAAAATATTCCTGGGATACCAGAAATGTACATGTAGTCATTATATGAGTGTTCCATAGCAACTAGATATAATGTACATAATTGTAAGTTTTATGGATTTTTCTATATGTACATTATATTTTTCAATTGAAAAATTTTAAAGAATATTGTATATTCTCTCCTGGATGCAGGATTCTAAATAGGAGGACGATTTTGTTATCAGTGATGTACATATCAATCAGTCTTACATTTTTATACTTGATTTGTTAGTTTCTGAGAGAGTTGTGTTAAAGTCTCCCATAAACAGAGGACTTAATTTCCTGTATTTAAGATTGTTTTTTACATATTTGAAACTATATTACTAAGTGTATACAAGTTCATTCCTATTATTTTTTAGAACATTACTTTTGTCAAAATATAAAATCCCACTGTCATTTTTAATGCTGTACACCCTGATTCCTATTCTGGTTTATATTAATACTGCTACACAGCATTTGTGTGTGTGTGTGTGTGTGTATGTGTATCTAGCATGTATTTTTTGATATATACTATCCCTGTCATTTTGTTTATAAGTGCCTTTTGTAAAGGCATAATATGTCTCTTATTTTGTTTACATAATCTTTTAATAGGTGAATCCATTTATATTCATTATAGTAAATATTATATTTTGTGTGCTAGCCAGCCTTTAAGATGGCCCTCCAAAATCTCCACTTTTAAAAATCCACATCCTCTATGGACATTATACCAGGATTTGTCTGTGTGACCAAGAGAATACACCTGCAGTGATGGCATGCCCCTTTCAAGATTAGGTTATAAAACTCCACAACTTCCATCAGGTTCTCTCTCTCTCTCTCAATTCACTTGCTTTGGGAGAAACCAGCTGCCATGTCGGATATTCAAGCAGCCTAAAGAAAGGATTTCAAAGTAAGAGACTGAAGCATCTGGTCAACAGCCAAGGGGAAACTGAGGTTTGCCAACAACTACATAAGTAAAACTCTACATGGATCCTCTAGACCCAGATGATTGCAGCCCTGGCCAACAACTTGACTGTACATGGACCCTGAATCAGAACCAGACAGTTAAGCCTCTCCCAGATACCTTCACTACAGCAACTGGGGGATAATAAATGTTTCTTATAAGCTGCTAAGTTTAGGACCAATTTGTCATACAGCAAGAGATAACTCATATATTTATACTTACTTCTACCCAATTTACTTTTTAGTTTCTGTTTATATGCTTCCTCTTCAATATTTTTCTCCTTACCAACTTTCAACCAAATTTTCCTTGTTCCATTCTTCCTCAACATTTTGAAAGCATTACATTCAATTTATATTCTTAATTACTAACCCATATGTTTTTCTGACAAAGTTTAATATTACTCATCACTATATTTTCTTCCTAAACAAGATCTCCCCCACACACCCATTCTGTTACTTCCATCTAATGCCACCTTCTATACCATTATTTATCACGTTGCCATCCTCTGGAATTTTAGGGCTTGTTACTAATTTTAAAAAGTTAAAAAATCACTGATTTAGAATTACCAGCTTTTATCCTAATTCCATTGTTCAATATTCTCTCTTAAATTTCACTATTGCCTTCTGATTATCTATTTCTTCATGCTATAGCTAACATATGGATGATTCTTACGAAGTCATTAGTAAACTATGATAAATCCTTATGTTCGAAAATACCGTTTACCCTCACTATTGAATGATAGTTTGGCTAGGCATAGAATTCTGAGTGGCCAGTTATTTTCCCACAGCACTATGAAGACCTGCTTCATTGTCTTCTTGTATCCAATACAGCTGAGAGAAATGTGAAGTAAAATTATGGGTCAAATATCTTTATTTCCAAATGACTTTTGTCCTTGACGTTAAAAAAAAAATTCACTGTTTGAATGTGCTTGTTTGTTTATCTTTGTCCTTTGCTTACTCAGCATTTGGTTTTTTTTTAATCTGAAGATTGTATCTTTCCAAAGATCTGAGAAATTATCACTCATTTAAAAAATTAATTTTGTATTAAATTATAACAAGAATACAGAAACGTACATGAGGTAGCTATCATGGACTGAATATTTATGTCCCCCTAAAATTCATGTGAAGCTCCAATCCCCTATGTGGCTGCATGTGAAGATGGGGCCTCTAAGAAACTAATTAAGGTTAAATGAGGTCATAAAGGTAAGGCCCTGATCACATAACACTAGCAACCTTATAAAAAGAGATACCAGAGAGGGCTGGCTGGCTTGCTTGTTTACCTCTCTCTTTCTGTCTCTCTCCCCCAACCCACCCCAGACACATGCACTGAAGGAAGGCATGTGAGCACACATCAAGAAGGTGGCCACCTGCAACCAAAGGGGAGAGCCCTCACCACTAGGAAGCAACCCTGCTGGCACTTTGATCTTTTCCTTTCCAGCCTGCAAAACTGGGAGAAAATAAATTACTGTTGTTTAAGCCACCCAGTCTGTGTTATTTTGTTATGGCAATCCAATACTAACTCAGTAGCCAAACTTGAAAATGACCTCCAATAATTCTTGCTTCCTGCTATTAGTTCCCACTAACATAGCTTTCTATGCAACAGAATACTGCAGAAATACTGGCATGCAGCTCTAAGACTAGGTCATAAAAAATTTGTGCTCTTTTGTATCACTCGCTCTGGGGAAAGCCAGTCACAATGTTGTAAGGACATTCAAGCAATCCTATGGAGAGGTTCACATGGCAAGGAACTGAGATATCTTGCCAACAGCCTGCATCAAGACGGCAGTGAACTACCTTGGAGGCAGATTTTCCAGCCTCCATCCAGCCTTCAGATGACTGCAGCCTTGGCCAACATCTTGACTGTAACCTCATGAAAGATCTCAAACAAGAACCAACCAGCTAAGATACACCCAAACCCCTGACCCACAGAAATTGTGTAGGAAAATAAATATTCATTGCCTTTTAATATGGTAAATTTTAGAGTAATTTGTTATGTAAAAATAGATAATACAGTGTGTATAAATCATAAATGAATTATTATAAACCTAACTTGACAAGGAAAATAAATATTTCAAAACCTCTAGAAGCCCCCAACATGCCACCTCCTAAGTCCATGCTCCTACATCAAAGATAATCACTATATTAACTTTTAATACCATAGATCAGTTATGCCTGTTAAGTCTGAAATTAACATAAATGGAACTACACAAAATGTATTCTTTTGTGTATTTCTTCTTGGTGAGATTTATCCATGTGGTTGCATTTAACAATAATTGTTCATTTCCATTGTTGTATACTATTTGACTGTATGAATATGCCACAATTTATTTTTGATTTTAGCATTGATGAACATTTGGACTGCTTCCATTTTGGAGCTATTATGAATTATACTACTATAAGAATCCTTGTACGGTTGACCCTTAAACAACACAAGGCTTAGGCATACTAACTTCTCATGCAGTTGAAAATCCATGTATGTAACTTTTGACTCCCCAAAAATTTAACTACCAATAGCTTACTGTTGACTGGAAGCCTTATCAATAACATAAACAGTAGATTAACATATATTTTTATGTTGTATGTATATGCTGTGTTCTTACAGTAAACTAAGTTAGAGAAAAGAAAATATTATTAAGAAAAATCTTGAGGAAGGAAGAGAAAACACATTTACTATTCATTAAGTAGAAGTGAGTCATCATAAAGGTCTTCATCCTCATCATTTTCATGTTGAGTAGACTGAGGAGGAGGAAAAGGTTTTGCTGTCTCAGAGGTTGGCAGAGGTGGAAAAAAATCCACATATAAGTAAACCCACACCATTCGAACCTGTGCTGTTCAAGGATCAATTGTATATGTCTTTTGACACACAAATGTATGCCTTTCTGTTTGGTGTTTGTAAGAAGGTGACTGGGATTTTCACTGGGGGTTTGTGGAATCCACAGGTCAACTTAAGAAAATGTAACACAGTATTGAATATTCCAGATTAAGAACATGATATATACCTCCATTTATTCAAGTCGTATTTTAACTAGTATTTTACCATTTTCTGTGTAGATATGTATATAATTTTTGGTAGATTTATTTCTAAGGATTTTATTTCAATACAATTATAAATGATATCACCTTTTCAAAATTTTATCTTAGTGATTGGTTGTTGGAATAATAAATAAAATTGATTTTGGAGATTGGCCCTCTATCCAGCAATCTTGGTAAATATATGTATCAATTCTAATAGATAATAGATTTTGCATTTTCTGACTATATAGTCATATTGTCTGCAAATAAAGACAGTGTTGTCATTCTTTGAAATCTTTAGATATTTAATTCTCTCCACTTAGTGCACTAAGAAGGACTTCTAGCAAAATACTCCTTAAAAAGTAGAAATAGCAGACATCCTTGTCTCTCATTTACAACCGCAAAAGCCTTTAATAGTTCACCAATAAACATAAAGTTTACTGGAGATTTTTTTATACTGTTATCGGAATAATGACGTTCCCTTCTAGTCCTGGTTTGCAGAGATTTGTAATCAGGAATTGTCATTAAATGCTATCAACTGCTTTTTTTGGTAACCATTAAGATATTATGATTTTTCTCCTTTATTTTTCAAATGAGGTATGTTAATTTTTGACTGGTAGATCAACCTTATACTCCTAGAATAAACCCATATCAGGAAATATTTGGTCATTGTTTCTTCACATAATTTTTTTTGCTCCATTCTCTCACCTTTCCTTCTGGATTCAAATTACATATATGTTAGGCCACTTGATATTATCCCACAGTTCTTTGAGGCTTTCTTTATTTTCTGTTTTCCCTCTGTTCTTCAAATTAGTTACTTTCTATTGCTCTATCTTCAGATTAACTAATCCTAACTCTTTCTCTCTTTCAACTGCCATCTCTAATCTGCTGTTAAGTTCATCCATCAAATTATCCATTTCAGTTATTGTACTTGGAGAGGCAGAATGCCCCCCCCAAAGATGTCCATGCCTTCATACCTGAAACTGCTGAATATGCTACATTATAACATGGCAAGGAAACTTTGCAGATATAATTAAGGTTATGCACCTGGCTTATTTAGGTGGGTACAATCTAATCACATGAGCACTCAGAGATGTAGTGAAAGAGGAGGCAGAAGAAATGTGGCAGCCAGGCAAGCCAGAGAGATTCAAAATGCAAACTCAACACACCATTCCTGGCTCTGAAATGCACAGATCAACATGCAAGGGACGGAAGAGAGGCCTTTAGCTGCTCATTGAAAGTATGAGAAGGAATGCAAGCAGCCTCTAGAGGCACAGGCAAACCGCTGGCTAAAAGCCAGCAGGGACCTAAAACCTATAACCACAAAAAAATGAGTTTGGCCAACAGTGGATTCTTTCCAAAAACCTCAGTAAGCAACAGCACCACTATTGGGCAAACACTTTCACTTTAGCCCCATGAGACCTGTGTTGGACTTCTAACCTACATATCTATGAGATAATAAATGGATGTTATTATGAGCCATTACATTTGTGGTAATTTGTTATGGCAGCAATAAAAACTAACACAGATTTTGGTACTTTAAGTGAAGTGCTACTGTAACAAATACCTAAAATTGTAGAATTGCCTTTGGAATCAGGCACTGAGTGGAAACTGGAAGAATTCTGAGGATGATGAACAAAACCTAAATTGCTTTGAACAGAATATTACTAGAAATCTGGTCTTTCAGGGCACTGCTGGTCAGGGCTCACAAACTACCTTTAGAAATCTTGACTTGGAGGACACCATAGTGAGGGCTCAGAAGTGACAAACATGTTATTATAAACTGGACAAAGGTGGATCCTTGTTATGTGTTGGCAGAGAGCTTAGTGAATTTGTGTCCTGCAGTTATTTCTAAAGCAGAACTTGTAAATGATGGAGTTGGACATTTATCTGAGGACATTTCCAAAGATGAAGGTGTGACCTGGCTTCATCATGCTGCTTACGGTTAAATGTGAGATGACAAATTACACCTATAGACAGCAGCTTTGGCCTGTGCATGAGTTTTAGCCTGACTGTGATCTTCCTTTCTTAACAGCGTGCCCTACGGATGGATGCTGGACTTGCTTAGCTAGCCCCCTAACTGCATACACCAATTCCTGGTAATGAACCTCTACACACTGATGTCCTCTGGGTTCTGCTTCTCTGGTTGAATACTGAATGATACAGTACTTTTAAGCTCTAGAATTTCTATTAAGTTCTTTTTTATAGTTACCATTTCCCCTGTTCACTCATAGCTATTTTTCATTAAAGTCTTAGATAGAGTTACAATAGATGCTTTAAAGACTGCTAATTTCAATGCCTGGATCACATCAGAGTCACAGTTTCTATGGATTGCTTTTTCTCTTCACTAATGGTCACATTTTCTAAATTCTTTGTACTTCTAGTGATTTTATACTATATGCTAAACATTGTGAACTATATATTTAAAAGACTTTAGAATTTAGGGTGTTTGTTTCTTCAGCAGGCAGCTTGGCTGGGATCCATCTGCAAACTTTGTCTCTTCCACAGTGACTTACGGTGAAAGGTGAATTCTCCATTCAGTTCCTTCAGCTTACAACTACTAATTTTTGGCAGTTTCCTAGAGTCTTCCCCTGTATATGTATAGTTTAGTGGTAAGTCAATGATTTTTGCAAAGTTTAAAACTGATTTTAAGACTTACTTACCTCTTTTGTGGCTCCCTCTTTTCCAGGATTTTTACCCTAAGTTTCTTGTGTTCTGATCTCTCTGTTCAGTAAATATTGTGGCTTTCTGCTACACCCAGGAATTGTGAAATGCCCACAGGAGAATAGCCAGAAATACTCAAATTTCACCCAGTACAGCTTCTGTCTTTCAGGTATCATCTTCCCTCCAGTTTTTGTCTGCTTTTCATCATTCACTAGTACTTTCAAATAGCTGTGGGTTTTCTTTGGGGATGCTTGTTTTTGTATTAATGATACAATCATTATTTGCATACTACACTACCATTACTGGAAGCAGGAAGCATAACTGAATATTTTTAAATATTCCATTTTATCCCCTCTATTGACATTTAAGATCTATATCTCTTAGGTTTTTTTTTTAGTGGTTATAATATTCATCCTAAAGAGCTTACAATATTCAACCTTATCACAGTATACCATCAAATAATATATTACTTCATAAGCAATATAAAAAAACCTTACAAATGTATAATTCTATTTTTCTCCCTCACACCCTTTATCTACTATTGTCATATATTTTATGCCTACATATAGCATAAGCACCACAATCTACTGTTATTTTTAGTGGGAATTTTAAAATACTTTAAAATACTGCTAAGGCATATTTAGTAAGGTCACATATGCCTCAGACTCTCGGAATGATCTTGGGCAAATCATTAAATGCAGAACTTCAACACTCTCTTTTATAAAAATTAAAGGGATAGACAAGATGATTCTTAATGTCCCTCCCAGCTTTCATATTATCTGTATATTCTATGATCTATGAATACTTTTTGTTCAATATCAGTTTTTTAATGTGTAATTAACAATCATAATCTATTAAGAACATATATAGGAGCATACATTAAGGTAAAAAAAAGTGTTACTTGGAATCCATGATTTTTTTAAATTTGTAAAAATCAGACTCATCTTTAAAGTCAGCGCTGCCCAGAAAATATTCATAAAGGAAATAAACACTGAGGTATATTAACTTGCAATGGAGAATAACTCAAGTTTGGGTGAAAACACTTACCCATCTTCAGTTTCTTTTAGTAAGCGACTAGCAATTCGGATTAGCATGCAGTAGGCAAACTGTGATTTGAGACCAGATTTACTAAACTTATTCAACATCTTGGAAACAGCAAGACGATCATTCTTTCTAAGGTGATAAAGGACCCCCAATGCATGGTACTAAAGAATAAGAAAAAAAATGGATCACAAAAGATAGAACATACAAAAATAGAATCACATGGAACTAAATTGAATATTTTTAATCAAAAGATACCCAAGTCAAATGCACACAGATAGAATACCTTTTTCACACTGAATTAAATACAGTAAAGACTGAAAGGATAAGGGTCTCTAATATACCCCCAGTAGTTGCAAATTCTGACTGGACAAATATGAAGAGGTAACATACAATCTGAAGATGGTTCCAGCAGATTCAACACTGACTCACACATCCTCAGTACAAAGGCTTTCAGTTCCAAGTCTTTACCAGTGTTACACGTCTCTCTTACTGGCTTTAAATCATCTGTGGTCACCTTAGTAGTTAAAGGATTAATCTCCTAAAGAAGGCTAAAGGAATGCCTTTAAAATGACACTTTGTATAAAAATACATTGATGAGACTTAGGAGAGTAAGAGTGTTTCCTAAGGGAAAAAGTTACTACTCGGTTGACTCATAACTGAAGGTGCTAACATGAGAGTTGTAAACAATGAAAGGGCATAAATAAACACCCTCTCAAATACAATGGGGTACTTTATATAAAATCACCAGTTAAGAATTTAATCCTGTTCCTTTTTATGAAGAATAGCCTAATAAATACCAAAAGGAAATTATTTTTGAAAAAATGGTTTCAAAGTCTCACAAATAAAAACTGTTCCTTATTATTTTTATAACATCTATAATCGAGGCTTGTGAAACTTAGAATTGAACATCTTTTTGTGTAAATTATTTTTCAAATAAAAGACTGCAATACACCGTGACGGACCTTTAGAATGAGCATCTCAGTCTACTACTGAATATAAGAATCTTTTTTGAATATTCTTTAGGAGGTCATGTAGCTTCTCTTAAACACTTGAAGGGCCTACGGCAGTAATCCTGATTAGTGAGATTTCTACTTGAGCATATGCACTAGTAGGCTGCTTAATACACCAAAGAATTTGCCCTTATTTAGTGCTTATATGGGGGATCAATATACTACCCTAAAATACTGGCTTAAAGACAGCTGATCCCAAGACATAAGCTAATGTGTGTCAATGATAGTACCTGGACCATAACATTATCACTTGATGCAGCTTCCTGGGCTTCATTAATCCAGCGCTTAACCACATCATAGCTTATCTTCATCATGTGCTAAATACAGAAAAAAGAAATGAGAATAGATAATGTATGCTCACTGGAAGTTCAGAAACATGAGTTAGCTTTCTGGAAAATCACTGACAGACATTTCCCCAAAGAAAGAAAATTTTGTAGCTTTGCAGTTTATTTCACATCTCTACTTCTGGAGCAACTGATAAACCAGAAGCATTTTCTCCAATATCTCTTTGCAAAGGTGAGCTCAGAGAGGTACACAAAAGGAAGCAATGAAAGGGGAAGAAGAGGGAGGGAATGGATATTCAATAGAATGATGCTTAAATGTTAACATTATTAAGTTTTACTTCCAGGAAACTCCCCTGGAAGAAAGAAGCAGAATACTAGTATAACCCCTGCTGTAAACAATTATATTCAAGAATCAGAAACTCTTGTGATTCAGATTCCTTAATGCATGCTCACACTAGTAACTGATTTCAATCAAATGCAATGACTAAAGGTTTTAGAGTATAAATTTTGTTTTGATGAAAAACAAAGAAAAGCTATTACTAAAACAAAGACTATTTGCTGGGACAAAATTCAGAAGTGGGATAGGAGACTCTGTATTAAAGGACACATACAGACAGAGGGCACCAAGGAAAGCAAAGGACAAAGAGACAAGAGGTAGAAATGCAGGTCATAAAGGAAGATTTTAAATTAAAGAGAACAACCGTCAGTTTCTTCCTTGTCCTTACCTTAACCTTACCCCCATCTTTATTATGTGCACAACATAACTTTTGGATTCCCCAAACCTTTTAAACATATGAAAATTTTATGTTTTTAACTGCCCATTTTAATTGCTCAATGCTCCTCTGGATAAAACACAGTTGGATATAAAGTAATAGAGATCAATACATATTGTTAACTGTTTCATTTGCAAGAGAATCATAGTGATACTTTGTTTTTGCAACTAGAAACTGTTCCATGCATAAGAAGAACTAGGCAGGTGCTTGATCACTTACTAAGGAAGATACCAGTGCTGAGCTGGATACACTGGAGACTTTATCCACAATGGCTTGCTTCATGTATCTTTCAATGGCTTGAAACATTGTTCCCTAATAACATTCAAAAAGAAAAAGCTGTTGAAGCAAAATATTTTCTTGCAAAACTACTACTTCAAAATAATTCACAAAAACCAGTCATATATTTGTTTTTATGCAAACATTCAGAATGCACTAAAAGGATTACCATATAATACAGTAATAATATCCCACAGGGCAGAACTGAAACAACTGAGTGGAAGCTTCAAGAAAGAACATTTAAGATTGTATGTTAGGATGACTGTGCAACAATGAAATAAATGTCTCAAGTGGAGAACCCAAGTTTGAAAAAAATATACAAGAAGAGGCTGAACCTATCAGGGATGTTATAATAAAAAGAGATTTCTACATGGGACAGAGGCTGCTTTTAAAGTCTCAAAGGTATACCTCTATATGAAGGGCATATATTATACATGGATCCTGAAGCGTCCTATAAAACAAATGTAATCGCTGATTATCTTTGGTACATAAGAAATCAAATGTGTAATATACAACTATAGCGAGCCCTTGACCTGAAGTCCTCTGGAAATAAAGTTTGTTTCAATTTTAACTGGGAAAAAGCTTAGCACTGGCAAGGTTGTGGCAGATAAATATGAGTAAACAGACTGAGATCAATGTTCAGATGAAAAGAGAGTTTTATTGCTAGCACTGGCATGGTCAAGTCTTATGCTACCAATTTAATACTCAAAATGAAAATAACCACAACAAAATAGCAAGGCAGCAAAAATATTAAACCATTTCTATTACTCCTTCTAGAACCTAGATATACCAGACTTACAATTTGATCCTGCTCAACCTTTAAAACTTGAGAAGGTTGCAAATATACACATAAAATATATCCAAGCATGAATATATATCTATTAATTACCATTATTATTATTATTATTTTAGAGACAGGGTCTTGCTATGTTGCCCAGGCTGTACTTAAACTGCTGGGCTCTCGAGCAGTTGGGACTACAAGCACGTGCCACCCTCTCTGGCCTGTTATTTAATTTGCTTAGCAATACCTGGCCTGCCCTTCATTTTAACCTTTCATACTCAAAATTCCCAGAAAGAGACAGTCTAACACAGTATATATATGACCTCATCCCTCCAGATATAATGGACTGGATCACAGTTAAACACCTGACTGGGCCCCAGGTAGATAAAAGCTACTGACTTACTGGTGGCTATTCAGATTTTCTCTCTCAGATATTTGAAAGAGAGGGCCTGAGTCTGGTAAATAATGGATCACCACAGTAAATATCTTAGAAATCTTGCTGCTGAGTTCCTCAGACTTGCCCTATTTCTTGCTCTGATGTCTGGCTGTAAGCTTTACCTCAAATTCTGAGAGATCTGTGTCCTATAAAAAAGTTTTTATTATTATTATTATTAAGATAAATTTGAATGGATTTATGTTTCCTGCAAGCAATGTGCCCTGACTATAATAACAGTTCATGAGGGCAAATATAGAGACAAAATGAACTAAAATAAATAAAGAAAGGAAAAGAAAAGCTTGGAGTCACAAAAGCCTTTCTGGTGGTCATGTTTCTCTTATGCTGAAGAGTCATGAAATCAGACTAGGGAATCCTACTAAATCTACACAGCCACCTGCATGTAAACACAGTGTCCCCTTTGGTAACTCAGTAAAACCAAGAACTTACATCAGTTATTCTGCAGAGAGCTCTGATGGCTGGGCCTCGGTACACATCTTCCTTTCCAGTCATGTCCTTTGTCAGACTAAGAAAAGTCAAATTAGTTAACATGAAAGCAATTAAAACCTTCTTTCTGGTGGAGTTCATCCCAAGCTAATTTCCAGCTGTCCTCATAATTATCTTAATGTAGCTACTAATTCAACAAATACCAACAGAGCATATTCTTTGTATACATGCTAAAACTATTGGGTAGAAGACTATTCCAAATATTAAGAATACAGTGAGTGATGAGCAAAGCAAAGTCCTTTGCCTTCGTGGAACTTAAATCTTAGTAGGAAGAGAGAAAATAATCATTTTTAAAACCCCGCAATTTTAGATACTAATAATTGGCATTAAAAAATAAAACAAGGCTTTAATGGCATCTGGGAACTTGAAAAAAATAAAAAATAAAAATAAAACAGGACAATGGTATAGAGAGCCCCAGGCTGACAACCCCCCAAATCTTAAAAATCCATCACACTAGACATAACTTCTAAAAAAAAATAACAAAAATGATTAACTCATGAGGTATCTCTCTTTCAGGCACAGCTTTCCAAAATGACAATCATCAGTGGCTTCACACCTTTCTGCTCAACTTCAAAAACAATCAGAGGAGTGTGGGTTGAGCTACAAAATTTCATACTTTAAAGGTTTTTAGCCTTTCACCCTCCCTTCTCTTGCTCTCCATGAATTTATATTACCCCCAAACTGACTACCAATCTCTCCCCTTCCTCATCTCCTCTCACATAATCCAGAGTCTAAAACTCTGACTCACTCCCGTAGGAAACCAAGACAAAAAAGTTGTGAATAAATGATAGCCCTTCAATTTCTTTCTTTTCCAATTATAAAAGTAATTCATTCATTGAAATGTAACAATACATTTCAAAATATTCACTAATAAATTCAGACATGCATCATTAATGAGTGCTAAAATTACTGTGTAAAGGAATGTTAGGGAAATAGATATTCTCCAACAGTCTTCCAGTAAAATATTCAGTTAATTTTACTGAAACTAGTATGGCAGGAATGCATATTGTTGTTTCTTTCCCAGATGGTAGCCATTATCCTAACTTAATGGTTCTTTTTAAATTTTTGCATTGATTGAAAAATGTCACCTTTTTATATACTCAGATTTTTATACTGAATGGAAATGTCATCTTTTATATACTAAATTCACATATAAGTACTTTATAAATACGCAAAATGAGGATATAACTCATGAATTATTATTTATTAATATAGCATCAAAGTACAAAAGCCAAAAATCATAAAAAATGCAAATAGAACCAAAATAGTATCAGCCAATGTTATAAAAAGAAGGAAAAACCTCAGTATAAAGGATATGAATAATATACTTTATAATAATTAATTAATACTTAAGAAAACTACATCTTCATAATAGAAAAGTCACCTTTACAAGCATTCATGGAACACTTACAAAGTATTCAACATTCAGGCCCTGAAAACCCCCTAATTCCAGAAAGTGTATACATAATAGTAAGACTATATTCTTTCATTACAATGCAATCAAACTATATTTGATATATTTAGGTATTATTTGTTCTTTAACTGGGATGAGATGATATCTCATTGTAGTTGCATATCTCTGATGACTAATGATGTTGAGCATTTTTCCACATACCTGTCGGCCACTAGTATGTCTTCTTTTGAGAAATGTCTATTCAGATCCTTTGCCCATATTTTAACTGGATTGATTTTTTTTCCTGTTGAGTTGTTGGAGCTCCTGATATATTCTTGTTATTAATACCTTGTCAGATGGGTAGTTTACAAATATTTTCTCCCATTCCGTGGGTTGTCTCTTCACTTGGTTGATTGTTTCCTTTGCTGTGTAGAAGCTTTTCAGCTTGACATCATCCTATTTGTACCATTTTGCTTTGGTTGCCTATGCTTTGGGGGCATTATTCAAGAAGTCCTTGCCCAGACCAATGTCTTGAAGCATTTTCCCAATGTTTTCTTTTAGTAGTTTCATGTCTCAGATTTAAGTCTTTAATCCATATTGATTTGACTTTTGTATATGGCAAGAGATAAGGATCTGGTTTGATTCTTCTGCACATGAACGTCCAGTTTTCCCAGCACCATTTATTGAAGAGACTGTTCTTTCCCCACTGTATGTTCTTGGTACCTTTGTTAAAGATAAGTTCACTAGAGATGTGTGGATTTATTTCTGGGTTCTCTACTCTGTTCCATTGCTCTATATATGTGTTTTCATGCCAGTACCATGCTGTTTTAGTTACTACAGCTCTGTAGTGTAATATGAAGGCAGGTAATGTGACTCCTCCAGTTTTGTTCCATTTGCTCAAGATGGCTTTGGCTATTCTGGGTCTTTTGTGGTTCCATACAAATTTTAGAATTATTTTTTCTATTTCTGTGAAAAATGCCATTGGTATTTTGATGGGGATTGTGTCGAACCTGTAGAGTGCTCTAAAGCATGGACATTTTAACAAAATTGATGGTTCCAATCCATGGGCATGGAGTATCTTTCCATTTTTTTGTGTCCTGTTCTATTTCTTTTATTAATGTTTTATAGTTTTAATTACAGAGATATAGAACTTCCTTGGTTTAGTTTATTCCTAGGTATTTCATTTTATTTGTAGCTCTCATTAATGGTATTACTTTCTTGACTTCTTTTTCAGATTGTTTACTGTTGACATACAGAAATGCTACTGATTTTTGTATGCTGATTTTGTATCCTGCAACTTTACTGAATTTATCAGTTTTAGTAGTTTTTTCATGGAGTCTTTAGGTTTCCCTAGACATAAGATCGTATCTTTTGCAAACAAGGATAATTTCAAACTTTATTTATTTTATTTTTATTATTATTATATATTTTTTTGAGATAGAGTCTTGTTCCAACACCCCAGCTAGAGTACAGTAACATCATCATAGTTCACTGCAACCTCAAACACCTGGGCTCAAGAGATCCTCCTGCCTAGGCCTCCCAATTAGCTGAGATTACAGGCACGTGCCACCACGCCTGGCTAATTTTTGTATTTTTCTGTACAGATGGGGTCTCACTCTTGCTTAGGCTGGTCTCAAACTTCTGATCTCAAGTGATCCTCCTGCCTCAGTCTCTCAGAGTGCTAGGATTACAGGCATGAGCCACCACATCCGGTCTGTAACTTGAATTTTTAATTTCATTTTTCAAGAAAAGTTCATAGGTGTTATGGCCCCTGAATTCTTTTAAGTCTGAAAGTCTGTTTATTGTCCTTGTACTTGAATCACCAACCACCTGCTTAGCTATACTATTCTTGGATCTCATGCTCTTTTTCTTAAAACTTTGCAGACACTACCCCAATTCTTTTCTGACACTGAAAATTGCCATGAATAGCAGAAGGCAGACTCAATTTTTCTCACTTTTAAATAACTAGCTTTTTCTGCTGGTGAGTATGTGGAGAGAGAGGAACACTCTTACACTGCTGGTGGAACTGCAAATTAGTACAACCTCTGTGGAAAATAATTTGGAGATACCTCAAAGAGCTAAAAATAGAAATACCATTTGATCCAGCAATAGCACTACTAGGCATCTACCCAAAGGAACAAAAGACATTCTATAATAAAGACATCTGCACTTGAATGATTATGGCAGCTCAATTCACTATTGCAAGGATGTGGAAACAACCCAAGTGCCCTTCAATTCATGAATGGATTAATCAAATATGTTATATGTATACTATGGAATACTACTCAATTACAAAAAACAATGTGATCTAGCACCTCTTATATTATCCTGGATAGAGCTTAAGCCCATTCTCCGAAGTGAGGTATCACAAAAATGGAAAATAAGCACCACATGTACTCACCATCAAATTGGGACGGACTGATCAACACTAAGGTGCTCACATGGTAATAATATTCATTGGGGGTGGGGGGATAGGGGTGGATAAACTCACAACTAATGGCTGAGGTCAGCATTGTATGGGAGAAGGGCATGTCTCTAATCCTGGCTTGGGTGAGGCAAAGTCGTAACATGTAACCAAAATGTTTGTACCCCCATAATATCCTGAAATAAAAAGAAAAAAAAACAATTCTTTGTTGCTCTCCACAGTACAAATTAACCAAGATGCATCCTGGTGTTGGTCATTCTGTCACAATTTTTGTTGGAATATGGTATGCTATCATAACAGGTGGATTTCTTTCTTCGTATGTCAGAAAAATTTTCTTCTCTTTTATCTTTGAATATTTTATTTATCGATAAATGGGGTTTCTACTTCAATGTTGAAAGGTTTGCCCCCTCACCACTATTAAATGGCTTTAATCTTTTTCTTTTTATTCTGCATTTCAGTGAATGTCTATTATATGTCAGGCACTATTCCAGACACTTAGGATACTTCAGTAAGCAAAAGAGACAAAGATTCTTGCCCTCAACAAGCATATATTCTGACAGGGGGCAATCCAGTAAATATTTTAGGCTTTATGGGTTATATGATCTCCTCACAACTAAATTTTGCTGTTGTAGCATAAAAGCTGCCAGGCACGATACATGCATAAGCCTCTGGACCATAGAGTGGAGGTCATAGTCACTGAGGTTTATTTCCAAACCTTTAAATCTAAAGTAGTTTGCCTGAATAGATTTTAAAACTGTTTGATACTGGTGATTCCTTTCTTTCCTTCCAAAATTTTTTCCCTTTTGGAATGGAAATGAATATAATTGTTATTCTATGCCTGTACCTCCACTGTATTTTGGGAGTACATAACTTGTTTTCTAATTTCACAGGTCCATAGATGAAGAGGAATTCTGCTCCAGGATGAATCACACCCAGAAACTCACCTGTCACAGATTTACATGATTTAGAAGAGATGTGGGACTTCTGAGCTCTGACATTTAATGAGATTTTGGACTTGAGTTGATGTAACAGGTTTAGACTTCGGAAGATATGATAATACAGGAAATGTATTTTCCCTATAGGATGGATGTAAACCTCTGGGGACCAGAGGGAAGACTGTAGTAAGCTAAATAATAGCTCCCAAAGATATCAAGGTCCCACTCCCTGGAACTTGTAAATTTACCTTATGTGGCAAAAGGTACTTGGCAGATGTGATTAAATTAAAGACAGAGACGGAGTGGTTATACTAGATTATTTGGGTGGGCCCTAAATGTAATCACAAGTGTCTTTGTAAGAGCAAAGCAGAGGACGATTTGACACAGGAAGTAGGAGATGTACATGAAGAGGCTGTAATGACGGAAAAAAGAAGTTAGGATTCTAGACATGCAGGCAGTTTCCAGAAGCTAAAGTAGGCAAGAAAACAGATACTCCCCCAGAGCTTCTAAGAAGGAATCAGCTCTGCCCCAATCTCTGACTTTAGTCCAGTAAACCTAGCCTCTAGAACTAGCCTAAAGAACTGTAAAAGAATAAGAGTTTGTGTTGTTTTAAGCCACCACAGGTTGGTTGTTTAAGTTACCAACTTTGTGGTAACTTGTTACAGCAGCATTAGAAAACGAATACACAGGGTTGACACACTTTTTCTGAAAAAGGCAGTTAGTAAATATTTTAGACTTTGCAGGCTACACAGTCTCCTCAAAACTACTCAATTCTATGATTGTAGCACAAAAGCAGTCATACACAACACGTTAAAAATGGGCATGCTGTGTTCCAATAAAATTTTACCTACAAAATTAGGCAGCAGTCTTGGCCATGGCCATGGTTTGCCAATCCATGATCTATACCTCTTTTTTTTGCTTGGGCTGCCCTGACAGCAAAGGCTTGCATACAGCTAATTTATTTGGGATTGTGTTAAGAGGGAGAAGTAAATGACAGGAAGGAGGGAAAATCAATATAAAGTTTTCTTGAATGGCCCACTAGTGCTGGTAACTGGTAATTTAACAAGCAGTCTTCTGAGAAGCCTTATAAAATATATCTCAGAACCACTAGCTCTTAGCTGCTGATTGTTAACCCCAGATCACACAAGTGTGAGTTGCAACTGAGTGCCCAATCCAAGCGGACAAGGTGAAACACACAGTGCGTGCTTGAAGTAAGGCACTATCAATGCAGGTGAGCCTCACTTGGTGCAGAATTGCTCACTACACCACAGGTGGAAGCAAGGATAAGGCCTAAGACCATGTGAAGTGGCTCAAAACAGGCATCTAGTACAGTCTACCCTTTGCACCCCTCAAATTTGTCCATGCCCTCTATTAAGTCTAACCTATAACCAAGGCTTCAAGATTGTAACCATCACTATTTCTACAACTGACTAAATACAGGAAAGCCAGTGGTACATGATACAATCCTTGCTGCTACAACTTCCTATAACCACCTATTCTATGTTTCCCTCATCCTTTGTCTGCACTTCATCCAATCTTGGCGACTCGTCTGATAGGTGACGCAAACCTTTTCCCCAAAGGATCTCGATCCTGTGTTGGATGTACTCTGGTGGGGGGGCCACTGGTTGTTCTCTATCCCTATTCACCATTGTCACGGGCATGAAGCACCAAAATATACTCAAGTGAATATCATGAACTCTAGATATAGTCCTTTCTGCCACTCCGGTAGGAATCATGGTCACTGATTTTTTCATAATCAATTAGCTTGTGGCTTATCTATTTTGTTAATTTTTTCAAAAACAAGATTTTGATTTGTTAATTAGATGTATTTTTTTATTCTTTTCATCATTAATTTCTGCTTTTACCTATATTACTTCCTATCTCTGTACATATGGTAGCTCCTTTCTTTACCTTCATTAGCATAAAGAATCTAAAGTGACCCAACAGTATTCATCATTCCAAATATGTAAACTGGCTCAGTTCTTACCCCGGGACCTCTCTGACACTGGAGTGTCATATGTCTGTGGTTGCCAACTTGGCACTCAGATACATATAATCCAGAAGTGTCGGGTATTTCTGTGCTAGAGGTAATCCTCAACCAACAGGAACCAGAAACCAATGGGTTAAATGCTTCTGTCCTTTTGTCCCTCAAAAACATGTCCCCTGGGAACCAGGGCCTCTAATCCACAGTCAGGGTGCAGATGGAATGCTGTCTTAGTCCATTCCTGCTGTTATAACAAAATACCTCAGACTGGGTAATTTGCAAAGAACAGAAATTTACTAACAGTTCTGGAGGCTGGACAGTTCAAATCAAAGATCAAGAAGATTCAGTGTCTGGTGAAGGCCCCCTTCCTCACAGATGGTGCCATCTAGGTGTCCTCACATGGCAGAGAAGATGGAAGAGAGGGAGGCAGCTCTCTAAAGCCTCTTTATAACGGCATTAATCCCATTCATGAGGGCAGAGCCCTCATGATCTACTTACCTCCTAAAGGCCTCACCTCTTATACTATTGCATAGGCAATTACGTTTCATCATGAATTTTGGAGGAACATAAACATTCAAACCATAGCAGATGCATACATTTCCACATAAGATGCATAAAGACCCACAAATGAGTTTCTAGGGAGTGAGGGTGAGAGGGGCCAGTTCTACTTCCATCTCTTGATTCCTGGATCCATGTATTGTATTTATTGGTGACAGTACCATATACTGGCCATTGATTTAATGTATGTACTATTCCCAACCTTATGGGGTCCCCAACCTTACAGGGTCCTATCTCCAACCTAGTACTTCAGCTGAGCATTCAATAGGTTGTCTGCTCACAAGTGAAGCAGAATATGGTAAAACTACTGGATCTCGTAGTCATGAGGCCACTGTCACACTGTTTTAGCCATAAAATGGGTGGCAATATCATGTGAGATACCATGACAATAAATCAGGAAGAGCTGTTTGTACCACAACTTAGACCTACTGCAAACTCCTGGTTCGCTTTATATTTTGTGGTGTTTCTGACATGCAATTTAAAAAAAAATTTTTATGTAGTCCAATTTATCAACATTTTCCTTTATTACATCTGGAATTTTAGTCATAATTAACAAAGCTTTTCCTTTATACCAAAGTTAAAAAGGAATACATCCATGTTTTCTTCTAGTACATGTATGGTTTCATTTTTTGAAAATTTATATTCCTTATCCATTTGGACTTTACTCATGTGTATGATATATGTGTCTAATTTTACCTTTTCTAAGTGGCCACTCAGTTGTCCCAGCACCACGAATTAAAAAGTACACGTTTGCCCCAGTGATTAGAGATGCCATCTAATTTTGTACTTTCCATTTGTATTAGAAAATTCTGAAAAATGTAGATCAGTGTGACGAAGGTGACCATAGTACAGTCACCACAAAATTTTATTCCACCGGTCTAGTTGTCTACTCATCTGTCAATACCATACCGTTTTAATTGTATAGGCCTTAACGATTTACTGACTGGTAGGGCTAGTTCCACTTCCCCCTACCCAGTAGTTTTCCTTTTTCAGTAATTTCCCGGCTATTCTTACATGTTTGTTTTTCCACATCAACTTTAGTATCAACTTGCCAATTCAATATAGCCTACTGGTATTTTTATTGGGATTCCATTGTATCAATTAGTTTAGGGAGAAGCAAAATCTTTAGAATACTGAGTTGGCCTATTAAAAAAACGGGATAATGCTGGGTGTGCTGGCATGTGCCTGTAGTCTGAGCTACTTGGGAGGCTGAGGCAGAAGGATTGCTTGAGGCCAGGAGTTCCAGACCAGCATGGGCAACACAGTGAGACTTGTCTCTAAAAAAATTAATTTTAAAAATAAAATAAACATTTTTAACAATGGGATATCTTTACATTTGCTTAAGTACACTTTGAGTCTTTCAGGGTATCCTAGTCCATTTTGGCTCCTATAACAAAATACCATAGACTGGGCAGTTTATAAACAAGCATTCATTTCTCGCAGTACTGGAGACTGTGAAATCCAGGACTGAGGTGCTGGCAGATTTGGTGTCTAGTGAGGTCCTGTTTCCTGGTTCATAGATGGTGTGCTTTCTTGCTGTGTCCTCAATTAGTAGAAGAGACTAGCTAGATTTTTGCAGTCTTTTTTATAAAGACACTAATCTTAATCACAAGGGCTCCACCCTCATGATCTAAACACTTCCCAAAGGCCCCACCTCCTAATACCATTACCTTGGGGGTTAGGATTTCAACATATAAATTTTGGGGGCATATAAACATTCAGATCATAGCAAGTGATTTAACATTTATTTCCTCTTATAAATTTTGCACATTTATTGTCAAATTTATTCTTAAGTATTTAATCTTTTTGGGTGTTGTTTGTAAATGGGTTCTAACATTAAATCCTCTATTAATATATGTTGTTTGTTCACATGAATACTGATTTTTACATGTTAATTTTATATCCTGCTACTCCACTAAATTCTTTTATTGTCTGAGTTCAACTGGAGTTTCCAGGTATTCTATCACATCCAAAAAAAAAAAAACTAGATAGTTTCAATTCTTTGTTAATTCATTCTTATGTTTCAAATTGGTTTTTCTTGTCTAACTGCATTGCTTAACATCTATAGTACAATGTTCAATAGCAGTGAAAATAATTTCAAAGAGGTCTGTAAATCTGTCTTACAATTTTTACATTTCTTCTGTTCCAATCATTATTTCTCCCTTGTCATTTCTTAATTAGCATATTTGTGCTTTCTCCTTTTTTCATAACCAATTAGCTTGTGGCTTATCTATTTTGTTAAATTTTTCAAAAACAAGATTTTGATTTATTAATTAGATGTGTCCTTTTATTCCTTTCATCATTAATTTCTGCTTTTACTTATGTTACTTCCTATCTTGTGCTTTGAGTTACATTATCTATTAATAGTATTTTGAGCTGAGAACTTCATTCATTTTTATTTTTTCCTTTTTGTTGATAAAGTGTTTAGTGCAATGAATTTTCATCTGATCACTGTTTTAATTCATCCTATATATTTTTATTAAAAATTAATTTATTTTAATTGACACTAATAATTGTACATATTTATAGGGTATACAATGTCATTTTAATATATAAAATATATAGTGATCAAATCAGGATAATTACAATGGCATATCCATCTCAAACATTTATCATTTCTTTTATTGATAATATTCAAAATCATCTCTTCTAGCTATCTGAAAATATATGTTCTTGGTAACTATAATCATCTTACAGTGCTACATAACCTATAGATTCTGACATGAAGATTTGCCTTCTTTCTTTCAATCCTGTCATTTCAGTTTGCATTTCCTCTTTCACTTACGAATTATTTAAAAGGAGATTTTAAAGTCTCCTGATGAAAGGTCCTTCTGTTTTTGTTAATAAATTCCAGTTTTATTGTATTGTGCTTCAAAATGTTGTTTGCAATATTTCTACTTTATGGAAGTTATTGTGGATTATGGTTTTAATCATTACAAAGTGTCCTTCTTTGTCACGTTCAATGCTTTTAGCCTTAAGTTCTACTTTGTGTGACACCTACTTTACTTTTTGTTTCCTCCTTCCTATTATATTTTTGTTTATCCTTTTATTTTTTGCCTCTCTGAATAACTCTAAGTGTTCCTCTTGCATAAAGTATTACTGAGTTTTTTGAGCCAAATGGAAACTTTTTCTTTTATAATAATATATGAGTTAAGCCCATTCACGTTTACCATTATAACTGATACATTTGATTTCAACTCTACTATAATCATCTATATCAGCGGTCCCCATCTTTTTTGGCACCAGGGATCGGTTTCATGGAAGACAATTTTTCCATGGGCGGCGGTGGAGCAGAGCTAGGGAGGTGATGTGAGCAATGGGGAGCAGCTGTAAATACAGATGAAGCTTCCCTTGCTTGCCCTACTCACCTTTTGCTGTTGAGGGGGGCAGTGGGGAAGGGCTCAGCCCTAAGTTCATGGAAGACAACTTTTAATTCTTTCACGGACTGGGAGTGCGGCAGGGAGATCTCTGTGGCCTGGTCCCTAACAGGCTGTGGACCAGTACCAGTCTGCAGCCTGGGGGTTAGGGACTACAGATCTATATTATATGTATTCTGTTATACTTGTTATGCTTCTGTCTCTAAGAAACGTGCATTCTTTGCCCTTATATTTTAATTTTTGGTATTTAAGAAGATCTGTATTTTTTTCCTAGAGAATATCTTTGTAAATAAACCTATTTTGATGATCTTAGTGTCCCCTCTGTTTTTTTTAAATTTCAGAATATTATGGAGGTACACACGTTTTGTTTACATAATTTGCTTTTGTATAGTTTGAGTCAAAGTTATACATGTGCCCTTTATCCAGATAGTCTGTGTTGTATCCATTAGGTGTGAATTCACCCATCCCCTCGTCCCTCTCCCATCTACTTGATTTCCATTGAGTTTTATTTTCACATGTGCATGTAAGTGTTGATCGTTAGTTCCAATTTAGTATTGAGTACATGTGGTGTCTGTTTTTCCATTCTTGCTATACTTCACTTGGAAGAATGGTTTCCAGTCCATCGAGGTGGTTACAAAAGATACTAGACTGCCATTTTGTTATGGCTGAGTAGTACCCCATGGTATACATATATCACATTTTATTAATCCATTCATGTATTGATGGGCACTTGGGTTGTTTCCACATCTTTGCAATTGTGAATTTTGCTGCTATAAACATTCAAGTGCAGATTTTTTTTTTTATAGAATGTCTTTTTTTCCTTTGGGTACATGCCCCAGTAATGGGATTGCTGGATCAAATGGTAGTTCTACTTTTAGCTCTTTGAGGTATCTCCATATTACTTTACACAGAGTTTGTACTAATTTGTAGTTCCACCAGCAGTGTATGAGTGTTCCTATCTCTCCGCATCCATGTCAACATTTATTGTTTTGGGCCTTTTTGATAAAAGTCATTCTCACTGGAGTTAAGTTTTATCTCATTGTGGTTTTGATTTGCATTTCCCTGATGATTAGAGATGTTGAGCATTTTTTCATAATTTTGTTGGCCATTAGTCTGTCTTCTTTTGAAAAGTTTCTATTCATGTCTTTTTCCCACTTTTTAATGGGGTTTTTTGATTTTTTCTTGTTGATTTTGCTGAGTTCTATACAGATTCTAATTATCAACCCTTTATCGGATTGTGTAGCATGTGAATATTTTCTCCCATTCTGTAGGTTGTCTGTTTGCTCTCCTGATGGTTTCTTTGGCTGTGCAGAAGCTTTTTAATATGATCAGGTTCCATTTATTTATTTTTGTTGTTGCTGTGATTGCCTTTAGGGTCCTTCTTCATAAATTCTTTGCCTAGGTTGATATCCATAAGAGTTTTCCCAACATTTTCTTCTAGAATTCTTATAGTTTCATGCCTTAGGTTTATGTTTGTTAACCATCATGAATTAATTTTTGTGATTGGTAAGAGGCATGGATCTGGTTTCAGTCTTCTACATGTGGCTATCCAATTTTCCCAGCACCATTTATTGAATAGGGATTCTTTAAGAGAGAAAATGGATTATCCCTTGTTAACTCATGCAACACAGTTGTACTGCACGACTAATATGCGCAAGGCACTTTCCCAGGTATTGATGATACGAAGTTATATAAGATATGGTTCTTGTTCTCAAGGAGCTAATAGACCAGAGGGCAGAAAAATGTGTAAACAAATAATTACAGTACAATGTATTAAATATTAAAACAGAAGTAAAAACAAAGTGCTATAGGAACAATAGAGGACACAATGACTAATCTGTCAAGAACAGGGAAGTCAGTGTCTTTAATGATATGTATTTGAACTATATAGAAAAGGAAATAGAATAATTCTAGGCACAGGGTCTGTCTACATGTGCAAAGATGCAGGGTATCAAATAGCATGATGAGTTTGGGGAATAACAACAACATTGATATGAACCCCAGGGAATACCAATATTTAGAGGACAGGCAAAAGGAAAGCAGTTACTTTGGAAGAATAATAAAATAGAGTAATCAGAGATGAGAAGAAATTCAGGACTACGGTTTTTGAAAGCCAAAGATGGTAGAACTCCAGGAAGTATTTAACCATGTCAAAACCGGGAGACAGGTCAAATAAAATGTAGACTGAAAATTTACTTTTGGATTTTGTAATTAAGAGGTTACTAGAGATCTTTGAGAAAGGAGTTTCACAACAGAGGTAGCTAAGTCAGATTATAATGGTATTATACATAACCGGATCTCATTTCCTTTCTTGTGCTAAACCAAGTCCTGGAAGTAACCCCTCTAAAGTAATCATTCAGGCACAGCTGCACCATACAAATGGGAAAGCTGTTTCAGGCTTGTATATTTCTTACCAAGTAAGTGAATGAACTTAGCTACTTAGTTCCCTCAGGAACCTCAAAGTATCTTTCTCCCTCTACCCAAATCCACACATTACCCCCATAATTGATTTCAAAAGTGCCTGCCTGATAAACAGTTTCTATAACCCATTTATTTCTTCCTCAATCATGTTCAATGAACTGTTCATCTGATTTTCTGAAACTACAGATGTAAATGACCACATACCAACACCTACTCCCCACACTACTCCCTAATGTGAGTGATGGATCGTTTCTCAGGACTCAATTCCAGAATTCTAAGCAACCTTCAGATGTAGAGTTTCACTGAGTGGGTCCCATCACAAGTCGGTTTGCCTTCTATAAATGCGTAGAACAGTATCATCAGATTGTCGATATACTTGACCATCCATAAGCCACTCATTAAACCTCCATTTTTTTTAACTAAGCTGTAATTTAAACACAGTAAAAAATGGACAACTTAAGTGTTCAAGTTAGATTAGTTTTGGCAATTGTGATCACTCCTGTAACCTCCATCCAAAACAAAATACTGAACATTGCCAGCACCTCAGAAAGTTCCCTCTTGCGCATTTTGATCAATTTCCAACTCACCAGACTTCTGGTTTCATCACCAGAGATGCGTTTGGGCTGTTCTTGGCATTTATATAAATAGAATCATCCAGCATATATTCTTTTGTCGTCTATTTTCTTTTGTCCCAACATAACGTTCTAGAAGTTTATTCATGTTGTTGCCTGAATCAGCAATTTGTCCCTTTTTATTGCTGAGTAGTAGGTAGTCCATTGCATGAATATATCACAGTTTGTTTATCCATTCTCCTATTTGGGGCATTTGGGTTGTTTCCAGTTTAGGGTTATCACAAATAAAGCTACTATGAAATTCTTGTACAGTCTTTTTTGTGGCCATATGTTTTCCTTTTCCTTGGGTAAATACCTAGAAGTGTTACTCCTGGTCACAGGGTAGTTATATGTTGAACTTAATAAGAAATTGCCAAACCTTTTCTAAGGTGGTTGTATCATTCTACATTCCTATTTACAGTATATGAGAGTTTTAATTGTTCTATATACTCAGTATTGGAGTAGGCTTTGTGATTTTGGTCTTCTCAGGCTTTTTTATTTTAACCATTTTAGTGGGTATGGCATAATATCTCATTAAGGTTTTAATTTGCATTTCCCTGATGACTAATAATGTTGAGAAGATTGTGCTTACTGCCATTTGCATATATTCTTTTGTGAAGGGTCTGCCCTCAGGTTTTCTTAATCTCCATGGTTTCTTGCCAAGCTAACAAATTGTCTACGTATATACAATGGTCATCTAAAATATTACAATAGTTTTCTATTCCTGCTGTTACAAATTCCCACAATTAGTGGCTTAAAACAATACAAATTTATTATTTTCAGTTCTGTAGATTAGAAGTCCAACTTAAGTCCGGCTGGGCTAAAAGCACTGTCTCATACTGGTGAAAATGTCCACATTTTCACCAACATCTGTTTGCAATGATATTAAGCATTCTCTAAGGCGATAAATGTTTCCTCTATCCTGCTCCTCACATCTTTCCGAGTCTAGCAGAATCATTAACATCCCTATTTCTACTAACAGTCTGTTCATAACAATCCAGGCTCTTTCTGACACATACCTCAAAATTCTTCCAGCATGTGCTCACTGTCTAATTCCAAAGCTACTTCCATGTTTTTAGCTATTTGTTACAGCAGCACCCTACTTCCAGGTACCAAAACCTGTACTCTGTTCTCTGTTGCTGCTGTATCAAAATACCACAAACTTAGAGGCTAAGACAACATTCATTTCTTTATCTTACAGTTATGAAAGTTAGAAGTCCAACACAGGTCTCACTGGGCTAAAATCAAGATATCAGCAGGGCTGCATTCCTTTCTGGAGGCCATAGGGGTGGATGCGTTTCCTTGCTTTTTCCAACTTTTAGAGGTTACCACATTCCTTGGCTCACAGCTCTCTTGCTCCATCACCAAATCCAGCAACACTGCATCACTCTGATCCTGCTTCCACCATCGCATTTCTTTACAGATCCTCTTCTTCTGCTTCCCACTTCCATTTTTAAGAACTCTTGTCCCTAAAGGGCCCACCTCAATAATCTGGGATATCTCCCTATCTGCTGTTTAGAAACTTTAATTCCCCTTTGCCATGTAATGTAACATATTCACAGGTCCTGGGAATTGAGACGTGGACATCTTTCAGGGGCCATTATTCTGCCCACCACATCTACTAATCATCTAAAATGAACTAGAAGTAAACCACAATTAAAGGTGCCCTAACAAGACTCAGAAGGAGGTATTAACAGCTAAAACAAACAAACAAAAAAACTCTCAATCAATACTAATTTATTTTAAGTTTTGCAAATATTGAGTGAATCTAGCAACCTAACTAGATTTTCTGTTTCTTAATTGTGGCGGGCACTGGTAGCTGACTAATCCAACACTCATTTTCAACCCTTCTCCCTTGCCTGCCCCTGATACTTGGGCTATAAAAGCGAAATATTCACTTTCCTGGCTTCCTAAGGATAGTCATACAACACAGTTTTGCCAAATGAAATCTAAAAATTGCCTAGGGAAAAGATATTGCATTCTTGATAAAAGAGGCAGATGGTGCCGGCACTCCCTGGCCCCCTTCCCAGTACCCCTCCTGCTGTGAATGTGTTACATTGCCAGTAATGCAGGCATCTATTTTGCAATAATGGAGAATGTCCAAAAGAACTCAACAGACACTAGCCCTGACACTGTTGAATTAATGAACCAACACCAACCACTCTATGTCTCTAGACTTATGGTTATATGAGAAAAAATAAAACTCCCATCTTCTTTAAGTCACTGTTTACATTTGCTTTTCTGTTATTTTCAGCTGAAAGCTTTCCTAATTGAAACTATATTCAGCACAACTGCTGGTTAAACACAAACACCCTCCTCCACAAATTTAATACATAACCAGATTCACTTAAATGAGTTATAACTCATAATTAAGAAGCAACTGTTCTAAAAATAACATTTGTTATATATTTTAGAACTATAAATTATACAAATTTATCCTAGGACATTTGGAAATTATCAAAAGTTTAAGGAAAATAAATATTAGCCACCATTGCAAACACCCAGAGTTAACCTACTGGTAATATATCAGTGTACTTCCTTCCATCTATGTTTTTTATATACATACATAAAATATTTTTAAACGTGAGACTATCTGGAATACATAGACCGAAGCCAACTCCCACTTAGCACTTTAATGAGGACTTATTCATATCATTAAATATGATTTAAAAATATTTCCAAAAATTTAAAATACTTTATAATGATTATAACATGGCTAAATAATTTTAACAATGCTAGACATACAGGTTGTTTTGTCCTTTTTGTTAGTGCAAACAGTGTTGCAACAAATTTTATCATATATGTCTTTCTCTGTTGCATCGATTATTTTCTGAGGATAGTTCCATAGATGTGGTATTACTAAGTCAAAGAGAAATCCTTCCAATCATTCAACAAATGATGTCAAACCATTTTCTAGAAAAACTCAATCACTTTATTACTCTATCTCCTATGTACAGGAATATGTCTCCCGTACAAGCACTAAATGCTGCTTCTTGTGCTTTTTTGCCAGTTTGATGAGTAAAAGATATTATAACTCATTCTTGAATTTTTAATTTACTTTGTTTAGTTACTAGTGAAAATGAATAAAGATATTTACATAATCTATATTGGTTACTTCATGAGTTATCACTTTTTTAAATGTAAGAGTTCTTTATATATTATAGATGCTAGCCTTTTGATGTATTTGTTGTAAATATTTTATTGTAGTGTACGTGTATCATTTACTTTTTAGTTTTGTTTCTACATTTTTATGAACATTTTAATATCATAAAATTTGTTAGCATTATCCTTTGTGACTTCTCTCTCTGCTTTATCAGATAGGGATGGTTTTCACATGGTGACAGCTGCATTTTAGAAAAGAATGTTTTAAGATGTTACCTTCTTTTAAATTCCTATTGGCTTTCTTACAGAGAACAGCAAATATTCTATTAAATATATAAATATTCCATCTTAGATTTTGAGCATTCACATACCTGCTTGTGACAATTATCACATCCTCAGAGATGGTGGCCATTTCTTTGATGGTAAGGTAGCACATTCTCCTCAATGTTTGCTGAAAAAATTATTTATAAAAGGCAACAGATTATTCAAAACGAAATGGTTTTTAAAATTGTTTGAAGTGAGGACCCCTAACAGATATATTTAGAAAGATATTCTTAAAAAGATTCTCATCTACCCAAAAAATCTTTTAAAAAATATCTGAGAAAATATTCAGAATATTTCTATTTCCAAAACACAAAGAATTGATGCATTGGCACACTGGAAAACATCCAGGTAAAAACTTAAAATTCAATTATATGGGTCTTTCTACAAAGAGATCCAAACTTAGATTCTGATAGTTTGAGCACAAAGATATAGGTTTTTCAAAGTGTTAAAAGGCTTGTGCTGGAAAACATACTTTTAAAATTCTTAAAAACTACATACGAAGAGATGTGCAGATTCTGCACTTCCCTCTCAGGTCAGTGCATACCAGTGTTTTTCCCGAACTCTAAATGATTTGTGGTTGGATAACTAACTTCCATTTTCAATTATCAAGATTCCTAGATGAATACCTGGATCCAAAGTAAGCACTAAGCTAACAATAACAAAGTGTCATCATCTAACCTGCCCTACTCACTTGGATCTCTGATTTATTCACTAAGGATAAATGGGCAGTGGTCAGACACCAGGTTCCTCTAGTCTGTCCAGCCTTATTCCCTACTAAATCTTAAGAAGAGAAACCCAAGTACATCAGACCTAGCTCCAGAGTCCAAGCTTTCAAGAGAATCTTGAGGCTATTGGGTCCATTTAGGAAAGAAAAGAAGAGAGCAAGCATTCTCATGGTGATTAAACACCGGAAAAAATCAAAGAGAAAGCCAGTATGGGGCAGATCACAGCCATACAAAGCTGCTTTGAGAAGAAAACAGAAAATAAGAATCAAAATTTCAGGGCTGAAGATCCACTCCCATCCCTCAATAAAAAACCCACCGTGAGAAGAAGAAAACTGGGGATATAAAAAATTAAGCTGAAGCGCAAAAAATGGGGGCTCAACATTATTAGCTATCAGGGAAATGGAAATTAAAACCACATTTCAGATACCAGCTCACATCCACCAAAATGGTGAAAATTCAAAAGACTAACACCACAAAGTGTAGGCAAAGATGTGCTCTTAACCACTAAAACATACTATATAAACAAACACAGAGAAATGCTGAATGAAATAAGAACAAAAAACTTAAATATGTAGCCAAGGGCAAAATAAAGGAAAATTCACAGAAATTCACAGATGCTAGAAATGAAAACAAACAAAAAACACTGGAGCCACAAAGTACAAGCCCAGGATCTTATTGGCATGGGATATAGTATCTAAGGTCTAGGAAGAATGGGATTTTAAAAGGCATTTTCTTAGGCACAAATTATCCAGATAACTCAGAAATACAGCAAGGAATGAAGAGTTTTAAAGTAAGTGGTAAAGACATGAAACTGCAGTGAACAATAACAAAAGATGCACCAAGAAAAGATATTATATAAATATATGTAGGTAAATATGCATGGCATGTGTATATGTATATATATACACATATATATGTTTATATACTCATATACATATAAGGAAGAGGAGAGTCCTAAGAATCTCTAATTTCCCATGAGCAGGGAAAAGACAAAGATGAATATTAGATTTTTATAAGTCAAAAATCCATGTTGCAATTTTTAGGGTAACCACAAAAAGAACTTGCAAACCACTATCTCACATGTCACTGATGCTCTTAATTCCCATTCTGTCTTTTTTTCTCTCTTTGCTTTATTTTGGATGGTTTCTACTGCTGTCTTCAAGTACACTGATTTTTTTCCCCTATATCTCTAATTTGCTATTAACCCCAGGCAATGTACTTTTTGTTTTCAATATTGCTTTTCTTAATTTTTGGAAGATATCTTTGGACCTCTTTGTATGTCTTCTATTATTCTTGTTATGTCTTTCTACACACTTTTCTTTGGACAAACTAGTTTTTTATTTTTCATGTCAAAGAGAAGTGGGTAATTTTTTTTAAACATCTAAGCTAGAATTGGTGATGAAGTTAGAAAAAAAGACATATTGAAAAGTAAAAATAAGGAATGTGCACCAGCAGGAGAGACTGTCTACTGTGCTTTTCAAGCTATGGCAGAACGTCATGAAATCAAATGAATGGGTTATCATCAGCATTTTTTTAATGAAATGAAATAAGATGGAATGAGAAGTTATAGGATGAGATAGGAAGGTCCGGTAGAAGGTGGGATGGGGCAGGACAGAATAGAAAATACATAGAATGTATTACAAATAGTAAGAGCCAGTGTTATTTTTTGAGCCTTTTAGGTTCCTTAATAAGATTTTTTGTTTTACCAAAGTAATACATATACCTAGTTTTAAAAGTCAAATAATAAAGATTAATACAAAATTAATCACAGACATAAATATATAGCATAAAACTTTTAGGAAAAAATACAAAAGAAAATCTTTGGGATCTAAAGCTGAGCAAAAAGTTCTTAGACTTGACACCAAAAGCATTATCCACAAAAGGAAAATCGATAAATTTTCATCCAGATTAAAAACTTTTGCTCTGCAAATGACCCTAAGAAGACGAAAAAGCAAATTGCAAACTGAGAGAAAATATGCAAAATGACATGGCTGACAAAAGATCAGCATCCATAATATACAAAGAACTCTCAAAACTCTATAGGAAAAAAACAAAAAACAGCTGAATTAGAAAATAGGCAGAAAACGTGAATGGATATTTCACTGAAGAGGATATACTGATGATAAATAACTGCATGCAAAGATGTTCAACATCACTAGCCACTGGGGAAAGGCCAATCAAAACCACAGGAGATATCACCACACACCTATCAGAATGGCTAAAATAAAAAAACAGTGACATCGCAAAATGCTGGACAAGATGCAAAGAAGCTGGATCATTCATACATTGCAGATAGGAATGCAGAATGGTGCAGTCTCTCTGGAAAACAGTTTGGTAGTTTCTAATAAAATTAAATATGCAATTACTATATGACCAAGTAATCATATTCTTCAACATCTATCCCAGAGGAATTATGTTCATAGAAAATGTGTGCATGAATGACCACAGTAGCTTTATTCATAATAACCAAAAACTGGAAACAACCCAGATATCCTTCCCCAGATGAATGGTTAAACGAACTGTGGTCCATACGTGCCATGGAATACCCCCCAGCAACACAGGTGCACCAATTATTGATATACACAACTTGGATAAATCTCAAGGGAATTCTGCTGAGTGAAAAAATGTCAATCCCCAAAGGTCACATACCATATTAATCCATTTATATGACATTCTTCTTTTTAAGCATCTTTATTTTTTACAACAGTTTCAGATTCACAGAAAATTAAGCAGAAAGTACAGAGTTCCCCTGCCTCCCCCATTATCAACATCCCTCACCAGAGTGGTACATCTGTTACAGTCAATGACCCTACATTGACACATCATTATCAACCAAAGTCCGTAGTAATGTATATTAGGGTGGACTCCTGGTGGTGTACATTCTTTGTTTTTTTTTTTTTAATTTAAATAGATTTAGGGGATACAAGTGGTTTTTTGTTATATGGCTGAATTGCATAGTAGAGAAATCTAGGCTTTTAATATACCCATCACCAGAACAGGAAATGGACACAATAGGTAATTTTTCAACCCATACCCCCTTCCTCCCTCCACCTTCTGAGTCTCCAGTGTCCACTAAGTCATTCTGTATAACCATGCATGCCCATGGCTTAGCTCCCACTTACAAGTGAGAACATGTGCTATTTTGGTTTTGTTCCTGGGTTAATTCACTCAGAATAATGGCCTCCAGTTCCATCCAAGCTGCTGCAAAAAACATTTCATTCTTTTAATGGCTGAGTAGTATTCCATGGCATATATATACCACATTTTCTCCATCCATTCATCTGCTGGTGGGCACCTAGGTTGGTCCCATATCTTTGCAACTGTGAATTGTGCTGTGATAAACATACAGGTGCAGGTGTCTTTTTTATAAAATGATTTATTTTCCTTTGGGTAGATCCCAGTAGTGGGGCTGCTGGATCAAATTGTAGATCTACTTATAGTTCTTTAAGAAATCTCCATACTATTTTCCATAGAGGTTGTACTAATCTACATTGCCCCCAACAGTGCATAAATGCTCCCTGTTCACACAACCATGCCAGCATCTATTGTTTTTTGACTTTTTGATAATGGCTGTTCTGACAGGAAAGGTGATATCCCACTCTGGTTCCAATTTGTAGTTCTCCAATGATTAGTGATGTCAAGTACAGCTTGGTATGTTTGTTAGTCATTTGTTTCTCTTCTTTTAAAAATGTCTGTTCATGTCCTTTGCCTACTGCTCAATGGGATTTTTTTTGTTGTTGTTGATTTGTCTGACTTCCTTATAGACTCCAGATACTAGGCCCTTGTCAGATGTATAGCCTGCAAATATTTCATTCTGTTGATTACATCTTTTGTTGTGCAGAAGATTTTTAGTTTAATTAAGTCTCATTTATTTATTTATTTTTTGCTCTGTTTGCTTTTGGGGTCTTAGTCATAAATCCTTTACCTAGGCCAATGTTGAGGATAATTTTTCCTAGGTTTTCTTCTAATATTTTTATAATTTCAGGTCTTACATATAAGTGTTTAATCCATCTTGAAGTAATTTTTGTATTAATATATGGTGAGAGAAAGGGATCTAGTTTCATTCTTCTGTGTGAGGCTATCAAATTTTCCCAGCAAAATTTATTGAATAGCGTGTCCTTTCCTCAGTGTATGTTTTTGTTTGTTTTGTCAAAGATTGGTTAGTTGTAGACATTTGGTGTTATTTCAGGGTTCTCTATTCTGTTCCATCAGTCTGTGTGTCTACTTTTATACCAGTACCACACTGTTTTGGTTACCACTGCCTTGTAGTATAATTTGAAGTCAGGTAATGTAATACCCCCAGATTTGTTCTTTTTTGCTTAGAATTGCTTTAGTTATTCATGCTCATTTTTGGTTCCATATGAATTTTAGATTTGTTTTTTCTAATTGTGTGAAAAATGACATTGGTATTTTGATAGGAATTGTATTGAATCTGTAGATAACTTTGGGCAGTATAGACATTTTAACAATATTGGTTCTTCCAATCCATGAGCATGGCGTGCTTTTCCACTTGCTTGTGTCATCTACGATTTCTCTCATCAGTGTTTTGTAGTTCTCCTTGAGGAGGTTTTTCATCTCCTTGGTTAAGTATTTTCTAAGGTATTTTATTTATTTATATATTTTTTGCAGCTATTGTAAATGGGAATAAGTTCTTGATTTCTCAGTGTGGCTATTAGTATATAGAAATGCCACTGATTTGTGTACGTTGATTTTGTAACCAGAGACTTTGCTGAATTCATTTATCAATTCTAGGAGGCTTCAGAAGAGACTTTAGGGTTTTCTAGATATAAGATCATATCACTGGCAAACAGGTATAGTTTGACATCCTGTTTTCCAATTTGAATGTCCTTTATTTCTTTCTCTTGTCTGAATTCTTTGGCTAGGACTAGGTTAGGTAATCCTGAGATCTCAAGCCCCTGGATGGTGTGCTTGAGTCCTGGGGGGACCAGACGAAGACTGGGCTAGCAAACTTGCCCTTAAGCCTCTCGAGTTAAAGTGCTGGTTGTGATAGTGAGGGGTGGGGTGATCCCCTGCTCCAGAAGAATGATCAGGCAGAAGGGCAGATGCAGTGTGGTAGGTTCCTCTTAACGAGATTAGCAGAGGCAGGCAGCTGTGGGATGCTCACAATGCTCACACCTCTCTCTCTCAGAAGTAACAGTGGTCTTTGTCCTTTGGGGGCACAAAAGTGCCCAGATTCCCAGCTCCCACCCTAACCCAGCCTCAGCAGAGGCAGCTGAACCTGCTGTGTGCAGGGCTGCCAGGCTGGCTGTCGGTTGTGGCTGAAATGCTCCAGCGGGAGAAGTATGGTTGCGGCAGGGACTTGACTCCAGGAAGGGAGGGCTCCTCCCAGAAGAAATGGGCAACTTGAGGAGAGGACAGCTAGCCCCACCATCCCTCGGCAGAAGTGGTAGCTTTGGTCCTTGGGGAACACAAAAGCACTTGCTGTGAGTTTTTAGAGGGAAGGAAAGGTGTCCCAAGCTTCATGGAATCTTAGGTGTGATAGGTGCTCTGTCAGAGATGGAGCACCTGCTCCTAAGTGTCCTGGCTTAATCTTCCCCTGTTGAGCCCTCACCACTCCCAAGTGGAAACAGCCATGGCTGCCTTGGCAGCAGTGGGCAGAGGAGGAGAGGCAAAGAAGGCCTTGAATGGTGGGGAGCTGGTGCCCTGGTCTCCTTTGTCCTAATGGGCCCTCTAATATGCTGCAATCTCCTCTCAGCTGGAAGTGGCACGCCCTGAATGTTCAACCTCCAAGAGACTCACGGTTCTCCTGGGACCCACTAGTCCCCCAAGGCTGCTGCAGTCCAAGTGGGCTCTAGGGAGCACTGGTTGTGGATCCAGTGACGTACAAATCCTGGGGCTGAGATTCCCAGGTCAAGACAGCTGCAAAAACTCTGCCTGTCTATGAAGGGAGGGAAATGAGCTGCACGCTCCACGCAGAATCATTGTGCAGTGAGCAGAGGGGTGTATCCCCCGCTGCAAGCCTAGAACTGGTTGTCCCACAGCTCACGCACACCAAAAGTTCATGCTTGGGAGCAGAGGTACAGCTTTGAGTGGTTGGCGGAGGGGAGTTTCATCTCCACATCCCATTCCAGGCTGCCCAGCTTTAAACTCCCAAAACAGCACCTTGGGCCTGTGACCAGAGATGATGGGACCTATTTCAGTGTGGGCAAGATGCAGGGTAGAGTGCCATCCACTCGCAACCCAGTCTTACTGTAGCTTCTATCAGGGTAGTGAGAATTGTTCTAGGAGTATGTCGGAGAGCCTGGGCTCCCCTACCCCTCCTCAGCTGTATGAGGCTGCATCAGCCCAAATTCAGCCTGAAGATAGGGCACTGCCCAGCTTTAAACTCCCAAACTGGCACGTTGGGTGATGACCAGAGAGAGGGTGGGGCACCTTCTAGGCAAACAGTGTGGGCAAGATGCTTCGGGTGGGGAGGACCATCCACTTGCATCTCAGTCTCACTGCAGTCCATAGCAGCGTGGCAGGAATTGTTCTAGATGTGTGCAGGGGAGTTTGGGCTCTCTTGTCCCTCCTCAGCTGGACAGGGCTGGGTCAGCCCAAATTCAGCCCACGGGTGGAGTGCTGCCTGGCTTCAATCTCCCACAATGGCACCCTAGGCCTCTGGCCACAGAGGGCGGGGCCTTTCTCAGGAAGATTGCACTGGGAGGAAACTGGGAAGTGCAGTTCACTTGAGACTCAGTCCCATGGCAGCAGGTTGCAGGATGGTGGGCACTGTCCCAGAGGCATGCTAGAAAGCCTATTTTCCCTGTCCCTCCCTAGCCAGGTGGGGCTACAGCCATTTCAAGCCCAAACTCAGCCTGAGGGCAGGGGATCGCCCAGTGTCAAATTCACTAAATGACAGGTTGGACCTGTGACCAGAAAGGTTAGGGGCCCACCCAGTCAAGCAGTATGGGTGAGAAACTGTGGAGAATGCTGCCCTGCACATGTCTCAGTCTGTCGGCAGCCCACAGCAGGGCAGTGGAGACCTTCCTAGGGGTGCATGGGAGCTCCTAGGCTCCTCTATCCCTCCTTATAGCCACACAGTGGCTGCAGGCATGTCCGCAGTTCCCTGGTATCTAGGCTCTCAGAATGGCACCTGGCTCAAGCTGCTCTAGGATCAGGTGCCTGTGGGATTCCGCATGAGTTCCCCTTCTGTCTCTGTGCAATCTTCAAGTGTCTCTGTGCAGTCTTCAAGCAGTTCTCTATGTTAGGCCCAAGACCTTCATGGGGATTCTCTTGCAGTCAAGATTATAAAAGTTCGCCTCAAAGAGTGGAGTCCTGAGGCCTTCTCTCTTACTCTTTCACTCCATCCAGGAGTTTCTCCTGGCTGTTAGCCAGCCCCCAGCCAGGCAAGTTGCCCTAAACCCTCTCATTACCCATTCCTTACTGTGGCTTCCTTGGTGAATCCCAGCATTCTTTCCTAGATGATCTGTTTGAAATGTGAGAAAACACCTACACCTACTATTCTGAATCCTCTCCATGGATGAGGCATATACTACCTGCGTCTTCTATACAGTCTTAAGCATATAGACTATGTTTACAATATTTGTTTTACTGCCATTATCTGCTTGTTCCATCATCTTTATCATATCTGAGTTTGTGTCTGTTGATCCATTTTTCTCCTGGTCATGGATAATATTTTCCTGTTTATTTGCACATCTGGTAATTTTTTATTAGATGCTGTACATTGTGAAGTTTATGTTGTTCAGGGCTGAATTTTGTTGTATTCTTCTACATAGTATTGAACCTTATTCTGTCATGAGGGTAGGTTACTGGGATTAGTTTCCTTTTTTTTTTTTTTCCCCTTGAGACTGAGTCTCACTCTGTTACCCAGGCTAGAATGCAGTGGTATCATCGTAGCTCACTGCAACCTCAAACACCTAGACTCAAGCAATCTTCCTGCCTTAGCCTCCCACATAGCTGGGACAACAGGCACCGGCCATCATGCCCAGCTAATTTTTTCTATTTTTAGTAGAGACAGGGTCTCACTGTTGCTCAAACTGATCTCGAACTCGTGAGCTCAAGCAATACTCCAACCTCAGCCTCCCAGAGTGCTAGGATTACAGGCGTTAACCACCACACCCAGCTCTCAGTTTTTTATTATTGAGGCTTACTGTTAACCTTTTTAAAGCTTTTGTCTAGGGCTAATATATTCCCCTTACTTAGGTGATACCCTTCTGAGAACTACACCAGATGTCTTATGCATGACAAGGTCTTTCTATTCTCACTGGTGGGAATATAACCTATTCTCAATCCTGTGTTCTTCTGATTATTTTGTTAGCCTTCAGTATAGTAGTTTCCTTTTATATATACACAGATCAGTTTTTATCCACAGATTCAAGGGATAGTCCTTAGCACACCACTGGATCCCTCCCTCCCTTCCTTCTTCCATCTCCCTCCACCCCTTTCTCTCTGGCTCCTTCTTCTTTGGTACTCTGTCCCAGAAATTCAAGCTTTCTTGGATTCCCCAACCTCTATCTGTTTTCCTAACTCAGAAAGATAGCTAGGCTCCTCTTCAGCCTGCCTTCCTGGACTGAGTGAGGCCTGTAATGTGCCTCTGGGCAGTGAACTAGTGCAATCTCAGGGTTCACCTTGTTTGTTTCCCTTCTTCAGATCACAGTCCAGGGATGCCTGTTATCCAATGTCTTAAAACTGTTGTGTCGTATATTTTGCTTGCTTTCCTACGTATTTACGGTAGCAGGGTAAATCCAGCCCATTTATTTTACCATGGCTGGAAATAAAACAGAAATATGTTCTTAATATCAAAACATGATGAATTATCTAGTTATTCTTTTACTATTAATTTCCAACACTATTGCATTATAATTAAAGAATACAGTCTATATGATTTCATTCCTTTGAAATTTGTTGTGTCTTGCTTTATGGCTCAGTATATAGTTGATTTTTTGTAAATGTTCATTTACATTACTGTAGATAATGATTTATTTGGGTCTATATCTACCATCCTATGATTTTATATTTGTCCTGTTTGATCTATGTTTCTTCTCTCCTCTTCTTTTCCCCTTGTGTGGCTTGATTTAGCATTCTTCTTTTTTTTTAACACAATTAGTTTAGAAGAGAAAAAAAATTAATAGAAAAACAATCAATGCATCAGAAAGCTAGTTCCATGAAGAGATCAATAAAGTTTATAAATCCCTACACAAACTTCCTAGGAATAAAAGAAAGAAGACACAACTTACTAATATTGGAATGAAAGAAGTCATCACTAGAGAGTCTACAGACATTAAAAGAAAAAGGGAATGTTACGAACAACTTTATGCCAAGTTCAACAATTTAGATGAAATTCATTGAAAAACACAAATTACTGGATTCAAAAAGACAAATAACCTGAATAGCACCATATTTATTCTTTCGATGTTGTTAATTTTAACCTCAAAAAAACCTTCCATAAAGGAGATGGCTTTAATAGTGAACTTTACAAACATTTAAGGAAAAATTAATAATGACTGTATAAAAACTCTTAGAGAAAATAGAAACACTTCCCAACTCATTTTATGAGGCCAGCATTACCCAAATATAAAACCCAGACAAAAACATTTTAAGAAGACTACAGATCAATATGTTTCATGACCCTACACAAAAATATGTTTCTAAACTGAAGATTATGTGCGTGTGTGTGCATATGTGAGTGCATATGTGGCAATACGGGTTTTTTCCCCCAGAAAATTGAATCAATGCATTTTACCATATTAATATACTAACAAAGAATATGATGATACAATGGATATAGAAAGGGTATTTGACAAAATTCAATATTCTTTCACAAATAAAATCTTTTAGCAAATTAGGACTAGAAAGGGACTTCCTCAACCTGATAAAAGTCATCTATGAAAAACTTACAGCTAATGTCATACTTAACTGTGAAAGTCTAAATGCCTTCCCCCTAAAATCAGAAACAAAGCAAGGACACCTCTACCATCACTTCTATTCAACACTGTACAACAAGGCAAGAAGACAATAATGTAAGATAAACAAATAAAAGGCACACAGATTGGAAATGAAAACGTAATACTGTCTTTGAAGATGACAAAATCATTTATATAAAAAAATCCTAGGGAATCCCCCCGAATACCCTTAGAACTAATAAATGAATTTAATATCATAGGAAAAAAAGGTCAATATATAAAAATCAATTTAATTTCTAGAGACTACCAACCAACAATACAAATAGAAGAACATCAAAAGTATTATCTACTTTAGGGACAAATTTTACAAAATACGTGCCATGCTTGTACACTGAAAACTATAAAGTACTGCTGACAGAAATTAAAGAGACCCAAATAAAGGGAGATATATACCACGTTTGCAGTGCAGGAAACTCAATGGTGTTACAACATCAATTTACCTCAAATTGCTCTTTAGATTCAATGCAATCCCCATCAAAGTTTCAGCATGCTTTTTTTTAAAAAAAAATACAAATGGACAAGCTGATTCTAAAATCTATGTGGAAATGTAAAGGGTCCAGAAGAGCCAAAACAATTTTGAAAAATAAAAATAATAAAAATGAAAATAAAAGTAGGAAGAGTTGTGCTACCCAATTTTAAACGTACTATAACGTAAGTTTTAAACCTACAGAATCAAGACAGTGCAGTACTAAAACAAGAATATACATATAGATGAATGAAAGCAAATAGAATGTTCCAATGTACCTATATAACTCAGTCTTCATCATCTCCTCCTCTTCTTTGTTCCATATGGATAGTCGGTTGACTCAGAACCATTTGTTGAGAAAGAGAGGAAAAAGGAAAAGGAGGAGGCAATGGAAGGAAGAGGAAGGAGGTAAAAAGAAATCCAACCTTTACTTTATACTATGTACAAAAATTAATTTGAAATGGATCATAAAGTAATTGACATAAAACTACAAAATATCTAGGAAAAAAGGCGTAGGTGAAAATTGTTGTGACCTTGGGTTAGGCAAATATTTCTATGATATGACACCAAAAGCACAATCCATAACAGAAAGAAACTGGTAAACTAGATTTCATCAAAATTAAAAATTTCTGCCCTTTGAAGGACTTTTAAGAAAATGGTAACATAAGCCACATACTGAAAGACAGTATTTGCTAAACATGTCTGATAAAGGATTTATATCCAGAATGCATAGAGACCTCTTAAAATACAATAATAAGAAAATAAATAATCTAATTTTTTAAATAAGCAAAAGATATGAAAAGATCCTTCACCATGGAAGATATATGGAAGGCAAATGCATATAAAAAGATGTTTGAGATCATTACTAATTAGGAAAATGCAAATTTAAACCACAAAGAGATACCATTATACACCTATTAGAATGGCTAAAATTAAAAACAAAAATAATAACGACAATATCAAGTGCTGGAACAGGATGTAGAGCAAATGCGATTCTCATACAGCGATGGTAGGAACAGTACAGACAATTCAGAAAATGGGTTGGCATTTTCTTACGAAGTTATATATGCATACACCTACCATATAGCCCAACGATCCCACCCCTGGGTATTTATCCAAAAGAAATAAAAATTTATGTTCATACAAAAATCTGAATATGAATGCTTATAGTAATTTTAGTTATTATTTATTTATATATACATACACACACAAAGTCTTGCTCTGTCGCCTAGGCTAGAGTGTCGTGGTATTAGCCTAGCTCGCAGCAACCTCAAACTCCTGGACTCAAGTGATCTTCCTGCCTCAACTTCCTGAGTAGCTGGGACTACAGGCATGTGTTACCATGCCCGGCTAATTTTTTCTATTTTTAGTAGAGACAGGGTCTTGCTCTTGCTCAAGTGGTCTCAAACTCCTGACCTCAAGCCATCCTCCTGCCTTGGCTTCCCAGAGTGCTGGTATTACAGGCGTGAGCCACCATGCTCAGCCAGCAATTTTATTAATAATCTCCCCAAACTGGTAAGAAACCAAGTATTATTCAACTGGTGAATAGACAAAACAATCTGAGGTACATCCATACAATCAAATACAATGAAATAAAAAGGAATAAACTATAGATCAAATAATACAGATGAATTTCAATGCATTATGTTAAGTAACTGAAGATTCAAAAGGCTTCATAAAGTATTAAATCATTCCTATGACTTTTTAGAAAGGCAAATTTATAAGGAAAGAAAAGATGATTGGTTGCCAGCAGGGTGTGAGAAATAGATGATACAAAGAGATCCGAGGAGACTTTTTGGGGTGATGGAAATGTTCTAAATTTTGATTGCAGTGGTGATAACATTACTGTATGCATTTGTCAAAACTCATAGAACCACACTCTAAAAAGGGAGAATTTTACTGTATGTAAAATTATACTTAAAAAGAAAAAAGACAACAGTGATAAGTAAATGAAAAGGCAAGCCACAGACTGGGAAGAAATATTTACAAAACACCTATCTGATGAAGAACTCATATCCAGAATATATGAAGAATAACTTATAACTCATTAAGAAGGTAACTCGGTTTTTAAAAATTGGTAAAAGATTTTAACAGATACTTCACCAAAGCAGATATACAGATGGCAAGCAAGCACACGAAAAGATGCTTAAATATATTCGTTATTAGGGAATTATAAACCCAACAATGCCACTTCTAGATACTAACCAAAGAGAAACAAAAACATAGGTTCACACAAACACACATACTTAAATATTTTTATCAGCTTTATTCATAATATCTGTAGACCAGAAATAACCCAAATATTGATTAACTCGTGAATGGATAAATCAGATTACCTCCATACAGTAGAATACTACTCAATAATAAAAAAAGAACTAACTACTGATATATATAAAAACTTGGATCAATCTCAAAAGCATAGCTAAGTGAAGGAAACAAGACATAAAAATCATACAAGACTATACGCTGCATAATTAAATTTAAATGAAATCCTAGAAAATGCGAAGACTATGTTGTCAGACAGCAGATTAGGTGCAGGGGCAGGAGACAGATAACTAAGGGATATGAGGGCACATTCTGGAGTGGTAAAAAGTTTCTGTATCATGACTGGGTGGTGGTTCTGCAACTCTGTACATGTTCAAAACTCATCGAATTACACACTTTAAATTGGTGAATTTTATTGTATGTAAGTTATTTTCAATAAAGTTCATTCTATTTTTAAAAAGACTAATACTTCAAAAAAATTTAACCTATAAATCAGTAGGACAAGCATATGAATAGGCAATTCAGAGGATGGAAGCAAAATGGCTATTAAACATTTAAAGAGAGTTTCAACCTCAGCAGTGATCATGAAAATACAAATTAAAATCACAAAGAGACGCCATTTCACATTCTTCCAAATGGCTAATATTTGAGCCTAGTAATGAGAAATGGTGGGGATTTGGAGCAATGTCTAGGTAAGTAAGTACAACCCCTGTAAAGATCAATTTGACAAGATCAAATAACAAGCATTACCTAGAAATTCCACTTGTAATATCTACTCCAGAAAAATTATCACTATGTATATAAACATGCAATATTATTTGTAATAGCTAAAATGTGAGAACAACTTAAATATCCACCAATGGGAGAATGGATAAATAAATAGGACTACTGTATATTCACACATTGGGATTCCATACAGCAGCAAAACCAAATAAAGTAGCAGTACATAGAACAAGTGGGTGAATCCCAAACATCTATTAATTTAAAAAATTGCAAAATAATATGAAGATGATATGATTTATACTATATTTTAAAACACAAAAATACTAAGTATTGATAATAGATACAGACATGTGATACACATAAATAAACAAAGATAGAAGAATACCAACTTGAAGACAGTAATTACCCTCTGGTAAGGTAACACCAGGAAAAGAAGGAGCTCCACATGCTGTTGGCAATATCTCTACCTCTCCTTCCTCCAAAACAATCACTCCCTCCATTCCATATTCTGCCTAAGGGACCATCAAAACTAATCATATCATGCTGTACATAGCTACTTACCTCAGTCACTACAAAAAGCCTAAAATATCCTTGTCATTACTCATAACCTGGACACTTATTGCCTTGCAGCCAGGTATAGCACCTTATTTGACTCTATTTTCCATCCTTCTACAAATTCCGAACAACTCCTTCACGTTCTCTGGCACTTTCATCGGCAAAATCCCCTGTATCCTCAAACTCTTCTCTGAATGTTCCCATCTTTTCACTAACTGAAATCTCACTTTCCCCTAAGGATTCTCCTGAAGCCCTTTCAAATGGTGGCTGTGATCCGTAGGCCTATAGACAGGGAAGCTGTCCAAGTTGATCCTCTCTGCCTTATTCAAAATTGCTGTACCGCCTTCTTTCACCGCACCTCTTTCTCTAAAAATCTCTGGCTTATGCCCCGAGACTGTATCACCAGCATTCCTGGTTGCATACATAGACCCCGGGTCTCTTCTTTTATTTTTAAAAAATATTAGTACCTTGTTCACTGTCACTCTCACCAATATTACCTCAGAAGTATTGATGATTTTATTATCCACACAGATGATATCTCTAAAACTCTTCATTCCTTAACCTCCTCTTTTGCAATGATCCTGTCCTCCCTCCTACAGCAATTACCCACTTTCATTGTCACAGCCTGTATCAATAACAGTACCCTTCCAATTTTATTTCTTAGTATCTCACTCTCCAATCACTACTCCTGACTCCAACAATACTTTCACTCCATTGTGACCTACAATCCATTGATTTTATCAACATTTTGTTGTCCCTGTCAGCCCCTGTTCTTACTTCCCTCCTAATGATTGATTCCATATTCAATATTTCAATCATTTGACTTCTTTTCTCCCCCCACCCCCGTTTACTAATTTGGCAAAACTTCAACTCTGATTAAATCCAATCTCTAACCCCTCCATGCCTTAATCTGCAGCCTATACCTGGAGAAGAACATTCACCGTGCTGTCTACTAATACTTTAAATTTATGAGAGCTAACTTCAACAGGCTATTAGTCCTATCCAACAGTCCTGCTTTCCCTAATCCACTTCCTAGAAAACTATTTCATATTTTTTCTTAACACAAACCTCTGTGCTAGAAGCTTCAAATTTGTCCTCACTCTGTTTCTTCCCTACTCTGCATCCTCTTCCCTGCTCCATGTCCAGCTTTTCTTCCCAACTGCCAGCCCTCTGAGCAACAGCAAACTTGGGCCTGCCACCAGACACTTGGCTGCAAAACGAGGGCCACAAAGAGGCAATAGCTTTCCATGACTTTGTAACAGCCCAGCTCTGAGCCCCACTCCAGCAGCCTGAAATGTCTAGTTTTCTGGTCCAAGTCCTATGATAAATACAGAATTCCATAATCTTCCTAGTGGTTCTGTTTCCCTGATTGAACCCTGAATTTTTGGAACAGGAAATGGTTAAAAGGAAACAAGACCTTAAAGATACTAACCTGAAATCGCTTCTCTGATTTGATTAAAGGCATTAACAACCCTGTTTCCAGTGGTAAAGGGTCACTAGTAGTCCATAGCATGCAGTAGCAAAATACTTAAATTATCATCTGCTGACAAGGATCTACAGAAGTCAAAGCTTTGGGTAACTAAGTAGTTGCTGCCATAGAAGATTTTATAAAAATAAGTTGTACAATGGGTTAATTAGTTGCTTCTGGGTACACTGAAGAATTCTTTTCTTGGGAAAAGAAAATGATGAACTCAGAGTTTTAAATGCAAACTTCAAGGTCTGGGTAAGGAACTGGAAATCTGTAACTGCCTTAATAGAAAGCCTTATGTAATGTGGCTACACGGCTGAAATTTCTGAAAAGCATAGCCTGCAGGTGGCTGAATTACAATGCAAATTCAATTCAAACTCTTGCAGGACACCTTATATTAAAGTTAGGGAAGGAGTAGGGCCCTGAAAATTAGGATGGGGACATATGGGCAGATTCTGATGAATCCCTAAATCCTGTCAAGCATCCTTTGCTAGCAGAAGCAGTCCTGCATCTCATGTCTGAGAAAATTAGACTCCCTTTGCCTGGAGAGTGTGTAATGGCTCCCCTGAAAGAGTTGCCTTACAAGGGACTGCTCATCTTCCTGAAGATCTACTCCTAAAGCCTCTCATTATCTAGACCCATAACCAGACTTAAGTCTCAGGAGGTCCTGGGGGTTGGACACAAAATGTGACCTTTGATGATATGTAATATATACCAAAAGAACTGCAAGGTTCGGCCAATTTATGTTAACAGAAAGCTGGGAAATATATATCCTATATATCCATATAGGATCCCCTTCCTCATATGGTTCTGCGTTAGAGCTAGGTAAAGGAAAAATATGTGCCACATTTAGAAGATGGAGAAGTTGCGCATTTAGAAGAAAAACAGCAGTCATGATGCTCTGAAGGTCATCGTGGTTTAAGGTAAGGAGAGACAGATGCAGAGGTGCTGGCAGGTTTAGTTTGTCTTCACTCTTCTTTTTTCCTACTCCATGTCCCCTTCCCCACTCCATGTCCAGCTCTTCTTCTCAACTGCCTGCCCAACAGCCAGACCAACAGCAGCCCCAGGCCCACAGAAATTTGACTAAGAACAGACAGATGCGGTAGCTACGTGCACTAACTTCTATACCAGTCCACTTTGCACTGGCACACCATAAGCCGGGTATTAACAGTTTTTATGACTGCAGGTAGATCTGTGGAGGAATAGCTTTATACCATGTACTTTAATTCTTTTGTTTTCACATATCCTTTAATGAGCATTTATAAATTTTATGAAAATAAACAGTTTTTAAGTAATTTTAAACATTTCAAGCATTTCAAGCTCTCTAATTTGGAACACTCTAAGTTCTCTGAGGAAAATAAATAAAAGGAGCTTTTTTCATCCTAAAAGAATAAAAAAAAAAGACTTACATCATTAGATTGAAACAATCGAGTCATTGCAAAGAAGGCTTCTGTAGCTTCTGTAGTTCCAAAGTATTCACCCTAAGTACAATTAAAAACAAATTTTTAAACTTAAATTATATATATAAGCATCTTCTCTTTATTTCTGCAAAAATCTTTTAGAACTTGAGAAAAAAATCTCTTTGAAAATGTTCTGTCTCTGTGATTTTTCTTTCAATTTGTAAACCCACATGACCATTTATCCACTCTTTATTTAAAATAATTCAGTATCACACACTATGCCTAAAATTTCTGGAATAGTGGTCTCTAACCTTTTCGCAGAAACATTTTAAATTTCGCTAAAGAACTGTGATTTAAAAGGAGGTCGAAAATGGGAGTAAGCAGTTTCTAATCAGAATAAGATAGCACCTAAGAACAGAGATCTTACACTGTACATTTCTATAATCTAATGCCCAGCATAATGTCTAACATGTCGCAGGAGCATAATAAATATTACATTATTATATAGAGAACTATCTATTCGGAATCCCAGCAAACATGGCAAAAAGGGGACCAACCAAAAGGGCAGGAATCAGGTTCATCATATAAAAAAATAAGGTATAAGGGACTGCTATGATCTCAATATTGGCTCAAGCTCATAAAAACATGCTTTGGATCGGAGCTTCACAAACCTTCATGTGAATAACAAATCATCCAGGGATCTTGCCAAAATGCAGACTCAAATTCAGTGGCTCTGGGGTAAAGCCTGAGATTCTGCATTTCTAACAAGCTCCCAGAGATGCAAATCCTGATCAGGGAACCACATTTTCTGAGTAGCAAGGTGTTAGATAATGTTATTTCACTAATATTCCAAACATTTCAGATCACAAATTACCCAAAATATTATCATTTCACTATTTAAGTTCTTCATTAAAAGCAATCTCAATCACTTTTTAGAGTTTCAGATATCAGTTTTCAAATTTCACATAAAATATAACTAGTCTTCAATCTATTTGCCATGGGTATAATAAATTTTGATGAAAACACTGAAAGTTTAGGATGAAAGAAGAAGCATAAGAAATTTACAACTTCTTAAATCAGAGTATCCAGCTTGCTCATCAGCAAGAGATTTCTCTTTCTTTCATAAATATTTACTGAATATCCAGAAGCCTATGTGCTTTTTGGTTATACTGGAAAACATTAAGTTCCTACTTTTTTACTTGAAACTCAGAGAACATATGGATATGTCAACTCTGGTAGAAATTTAAAATTATCTTTCCATAAAGCTCTACCAAGAACTAGGGAAAGAGATAAAACAAATGTTCTCAAACCTGATTATGTAGTTAATTGTGTTTATGCTGTGCTTAGTGATCTCCTTATCAAGATAATTAAATGTTTAAACATGACTTGCCCCACGAAAGAGGTATTGACCAATATAAAAATATTTGTTACTCTGAATCAACTTTGACTACTTGAAACTGTTTATATATTGGACTTAGCCAACTTGGACACATGTGTGCTATCAAACTGACTTTGCCTTAAATGTTTCTAATATGCTGCCACAGAGGGATTATGTTGTTTTTGAACAGATATATTTTATCTAAAAGTATGTGCTTTTTACTCAGTCTTCATTTGCAAACAGCAAAACTTTATTAAATCTCTGGATAAGGTCTTTAGTCACAAAACATGGTAAAGATAAAATGTTCTCTTGGAATTCAAACTGGAAACCACAATCATTTTAGCACCACATGTAAACCACCAGAGACATATGGTATATATATGTGTGTATGTATATTTAAGTGTGTGTATCTACATATACATATATATAGTTGGCCCTCTAGGCCTCTGGGTTCTGAATCTATGGTATTAATCAATCTCAGATTGAAAATATTTAAGGAAAAAAAATTGTGTTTGTACCGAACACATACAGATTTTTCCTTATTATTACTCCCTAAACAGTATAGCATAACAACTATTTACATAGCATTTACATTGTACTAGGAATTATAAGTAACCTAGAGATGATTCAATGTATATGGGAGAAAGTGCACAGGTTATATGCAAATACTACACCATTTTATATCAGGGACTTAAGCACTCTCAGATTTTGGTATCTACAGGAGGTCCTGGAACCAGTTCACTACAGAGACTGACGGAATATAACTCTATAAAGCAAAATCATATTTTCTAAGGCCCTAGACATTTCATGAGATTTCAAAGTCTGAGGCAAAAAACCATAAGGAAAAATCAAATTAATAACAATAATAGCAAGCAGAACCTACATTCCCTGAGTGCAAATATTTTTGCTGGTTTGTCTGTACATAGCATAATAGTCGTTATGATGTTAACACCTAGAACAGTGCATAGGACACAGCAAGCATGCAATAAGTATTTGCTGCATGACTGAAGGAAAATTATTCCTAAATGCTTACTATGTGCTCAGTACTATTATCAGTGCTTTACATTTATTATCTCGTTTAATCATTACAACTTTATATAACAGGTATTATCTTAAACCACTTTTACAGAAAAGGACATTAAGGCACAGAAGAGTTACTTGCCCAGAATCATAATGTTATAACAGTGGAACAGGGATAATAAACATAAAATCTGAATATTAAAATCAAAGCTTTGAAATACCACTATTAAACAAAAATTAAAAGATAAAATATCTAGAATTTATCTGATTTTGCACTCTATTTTCAGAGGGACACAAAGATCTCTAAACACAGGTAAACAGTATGTTCTAACTAGTACTCATTAAATTAAAACCGAGCAATTTATTGAGAATCACTATGTACATAGTGTGAATAAAAATGTACAGCTTGGGCATCCTCAATCCAAAAATCCAAAATCAGAAACTTTTTGAGCACCAACATGACCCTGAAAGGAAATGTTCATTGGACCATTTCAGATTTTCAGATTAGGGATGCTAAACCTTAAGTATAACATAAAAATTCCAAAATAAAAAAAAATCTGAAACATTTCTGGTCCCAAGTATTTCAAATAAGGCATACTCAACCTGTATATGTCATAGTCCTTGTGCTCAAGAAGTTTTACATATTGTTTTGCTAACCAAACATTGTCAATGTTAAAATTAAGTGAATTTAAAATAAATAAATAATTATACTTTCCAGAAAGTACTTTATTGCATGTTATACATTTTTATTCCAGGACACAAAGCTGAGGAAAATCAAAATAATTTACCTGGTTCAGTAAGTAAAGAATCTTTGTAAGAATATGCAAACATCTTCTTGGATTAATAGGAGTTTCATTGAATATACGAGCCTACAGAAACATAAAAGCATTGTTATATATAGTGCATTTGCTACCTTTTCTACCACAGATTACAGCAAATCAACTTTAATAGAGACTATTTTGAATCACCATATCCAAATAATGTTAGCTGTCTACAGTTCCCAATTTACTATCGTATAGAATAAATTATTAGATGACGCCTTGATTTTCCATTCTACACTTTCTAACTCATTCCCTTAGGTCAATTACTTCCAACTTTATGGGCTTTATCTTTTAACCAAGAATCACAATATTTATCTATATCACATGAAAACAATGAGCTTAATATCTATAACTTCTTTCAATAACCTTGCACTAACTAAACCTCTTCTGACATTTTCAATTCCCAACATGTGGCAGAGCCTGCATATCTTTGCATTTCTCTAAGTTCTAGATTCTCCTCTGACAATTACCCCTCTCCCTTTTTCCTCAGGTCTAAATTCTCTGAACTTTGTTACATTCCTTGTTTTGGATGTCCTGATCATAGTATCCCAGGATTCTCTGCGCATCATTCTAAAATGGAATAGAAAAGAAGGAGCACCATATACTTCCAAGTCATACCTCCTGTAAGACAGCACTCTTCTCCAGATGCTGGAAAGGACTGGAGCCACTACCTATAAGACAAACAAATATCTTTAATAGCTGTCCTACACAAACTTACATACCTTCTAGGGGGTACTGGATGCTTAGGAAATCTCACCTAAGTGAGGTGACCACTTGGATACCACAGTGACAGTCACTACTAACATGCATATAAACTGAATGAAAAAAAAATTTGATCCTGGTAATATCTCTGTACGTTGCCGTACTGTAAGAGCTTGGACTTCGCTTTTCCAGGAACTCTGTCCAAAAGGAGTCTTCTTTCCCTGCCCTCTTTCTCCATGAATGTTAAAAGTATATCATTTCCACAACCGAGATTAATGAGATTGTGATAGGGCACTTTTGACTTCCCTAAAGATAAGCACTCTTTTATTTTACGTGTTTCTAACATTTACTGAGAGACAGACATGAAGAGTTTCACAGAATTCATACACGTAGAGCTACAAAAGAGAGCAGCTATCGAACACTGAGATTTTTTTCTTTTTGAGGAGGCTTGGCATCTTCCTCATTTGCTTGGGACCAAAGACAGGTATCAACACGCAAGTGACTTCGGGACGCCTGAGCAGTCAACCAGCTGTCCCACGGGACAGACTTGCCCCCTGGGAACCGGATAGAGCCAAGGGCCCCCAGGAAGACTGTAAGGCACAAGGCACCTCAAAGTTCATAGACACACACACTGTCCCGCCAACCCCAGACGCCCTAGGGGCCTGACCCTGACAGCAGCCCCCGCCGCCGAGACGCGCATACGCACTCCGCGCCCAGCCGGGGGGGGGGGGGGGGGGGGGGAGGGGGGCCGCCGGGGGGGGCGGGGGGGGGGGGGGGGGGGTCCAGCTGGGGGGGGCCAGGGCCCGGGCCG